>UELV01096299.1:0-22503 GCA_900490015.1 Megastigmus stigmatizans | reverse complement strand
TATATATATAGCTATAAGCATGCGCTAAATAGTTCTCGTTAAGATATCTTAAAGCGGGCTTTCGTGGGACTTCATTGAGCTTTTAAAGTCAACTATTTAGTCGTCTAAAAGCTATCTTTATGGCTGGACATTCAGTCTCTTTATGGCTACTTTAAAGGCATCTTTCAGAGCTCTTTGAAGTCGACTTATAACTTTTACAAGACATCTCAAAGCGCGCTTTAAGAGCACTTTTTGTTTATTGGGCGTGTTTACTGGGTAAGGGGGCGACAGCTAGATGCGCATGGTTCACATGCACACCGCGAGGTGCGCCGTGGTCGAATTCGCCACGCATTTTTAACACGGCACTGGCAATCTCTTACTATAATCTCTGGTACTACAGTTGCTTTATTGAGGCATCGGCAGACAGCAATGGCGGCGTGCAGTGTATCAAAACAGCGTGGCGTCGTCAAAGGTGTTTGGTGAGAATGGTGATGCATGGCATGGACGAAGTTTGAATAAATTGGGTCATCAAATAAAAATAATAATACAGTAATATGGAGGAGGTAAGTTAAAATTGATGTATGTTTTCGTGATATAAGTAGCTGATAAATATTGCGTTTCGGAATTTTTCATTTATGAATTAAAAGTTAGAAAATAAACACATAACCTATAAATATTGTGAATTCAAGAAAATAAGCAGTAACTTACTTTAATAAATTAAAAATCAATTATTTCAATTTCAGGAATTAAGAGCGAAAATCGACCAAGCTTGTCGAACAGCAGAAGAATTCACAAAATTATATTATGAAAGCTTGGATAAACGGAGATATGTAAGTTAAATGTATTTTCGAATGTGTTATTTCAAATAACTTTTTTATTAATAACTTTTGATTGTCATCCTCCATGTTTTGTTTAAATAAATTTTTCATTGTTGTAACAGTTAATGTCAAGACTGTACATGGATACAGCTATTTTAATATGGAATGGCAATGGTATAGAAGGAAAGGATCAAATACAAAACTTTTGGACTGAACTTCCTTCATCGGACCATTCAGTCATAACTTTAGATGCACAACCTATTACAGGTAAAACATTTAAGTTATATTCTAATAATTTAAATTCTGGAGTGAATAAATTAATTAATTTTAAAATTTTGTAGGTCCTGCTGTGGCTAGTCAATTAACATTTTTAGTGAAAGTTAGCGGACAAGTGAAGTATCAAGATAAGGCATCTAAAACCTTCAATCAAAACTTTTTAATTACCGCCCTAGGTGATAAATGGAAAATAGTCAGTGACTGTTTCAGAACACAGGAAGCTTTAGAAAGCTAACTTCTTTTAAAAAAAAAATTGTTTATACACAAAACTTTTCTTTACAAAGCATGACGTTTAAAGACCAATTAGTTGGTCCATAAAAGTTAATTTTAAGAACAGAATTTTGTGCTGCATCCTAAGATGTTTAATAAATAAGGTAGAAACTCATAATTTGATCAGTATTTTTATTTTCAATTTGATATCAATGTATAAAGCAATATTAAAATTTTGTATTAGCGAGTCAGTACGTTGGTTGATCGATCAGCGCCGAAACTTTCCACTATAAAAAAATTAAGAAATAAATACAGACATAAATAATTCATAAAATTACTATAATACACATTACATAAAACATAGATTTTGCATCGACAACCGCTGACAATATATTTCATACTCAGCAAAGAAGTGGGTGTAAATTTCTTTTCTTCTACATAATTTGTTTGTATAAAATGCACTCACTATTGAGTATACTAGTTTCGAAGGCGAAAGAGGCCAAAATAGGATTGGTGTCGCTCTATCACAGATACTAAAGAAAAAACAAATAATAAAACCGGTCATCCCAAGGTTCGCAAAATAAAATGCGCTAGTATATTATTTTAATAACAGGCAGTGCAAAGGAGAGTAAAATTTTCCTTATTATGTTTAATTCGCTCTTGTGAGTATTTGTCCGGCTCTATTCGATCCCGCGAGCATATCGAGCGCAAATCTTGCGTTAAATACGAATTTCGATATCTCCCATGCCGCTTCTCTATTGTAAGTAAAAAAATCGGCTGGGAGACCTCAAATGTCGTATTCCATTCAAGATTTTGTTTTAATCTGTGGAAGAACATTTACCGCCTGTCACACGATGCGCTCGCGCTTTTTAGTATTTTCGTACTTTGCATTACTTTTTAATTTGTTAAACTCGGAGTAATTACATATTACCAACCTTACAGGGGTAAGAGAGAGAGAATCATTTATGCAAGCGTACAATTACGGTACAGTCGTCGCCCGACTCGGTCTATACAAATACAAAATCGTTATATTGTCCCATAGTACACATAAAATGACTTAAACATACTTTGTCTTTATAATCTAAATCCAAGACTAAGCGGTATACTAAGCGGTATTTACGTTTCATGTATAAAACTCGATGAAAGAACGAAGACGACGTACGATACTTTAAGCAACTTGGGAGAATAAATATTTTTTATATTTCTTGTATTTTTTGTTCTTTTAGCATTTTTTCGGCTTCGCCGTAATATTTTGACAATCAATCCCAGTAAAAGCCACGCTTACCGCAGTACGTAAGTAGAGCTTAAATTTTTGTTTTTATTTCATTTTTTTTCGATTTTCTCTTACGAAAGGTTAAGGATTTAGATCGCAGCCCTATACACTTTCAGGCTTGAGCACTGATATACAGGGGGAAAGGGAAGGAAGGGTGTGGTGGGCTGGGACAGCTATGGAGACAGGGACGATGGCAAGCTTATTTTTTGTTCATCAAAAAGTCTAACCTTCTCACACATTTGTTCTTGTACATACGTGCATTCATTCCGTGATATCCAAATATACCGAGTTTACCCTCGCTCTTTTACTTTTTCGTTTAATTAAAAAATACCGTTGAAGCAGTCTCTACGGCGTAGTCTGAAGTCGCGCGCTAAAAAACATTTTTTTGTATTTTGCTTCTTCATCATTCTTCTCCTCTCTTTCTCCGGACATCGTTACTAATGACTTAGATCGATGGTTTATTTATTTTCTTACTTAAAAAATAACGTCTTTGAGTCGAGTGATATATAGTTATAAAGTTCTAACCCTCTCTTTTTCCTCTTTCTCTCTCTCTCTCTGGATAACCTACGACGAAACGAAAAGAAAGTAAAAATCCCGAGCGATTACTTCTTTAGCTCCCGTACATTTTTCTCTGTTCATCTTCCTTTTGATTCTCGTAGATAATGCGCGCATGAGAGCCGCAACAATGATAGCCCGCGGACCGTCGGATCCTCGGCGGTCCGCGCCTTTATCTCTGCACCATGTTGCTCACGTCCTTTATCGTGTTCTGCAGGTCCGTAAGGAGCCGCGTGTTCTCGGCGATGTTACGCGTTCCGGCGGCCCTCAACTGTCGCGCCTGCAGCTCGAGTCGCGAGAGTAGGTCGCGGAACTGGAACTTGGCGTGGGGGGCTATCGTCGCCTCCTGGGCGTAGTTGGAGCACATGCCGTGCAGCAGGCCGACCTTGTCCGAGAGTTGGAGCCAACTGGCCATCACTATGCTCGGACTGCCCTTAAGGTTGACGATGCTGTTCTCAATGACGTTCGCGATCTCGAGGATGCTCTGCTTGCTGCTGCTGCCACTGCTGGCCTTGCCGCCGAGCTCGGGGCCCTGCTTCTGCTCCTCCTCGGAGCCGCTCTTGTGGCAGTTGGGGGTCGCGTAGATCGACGAGCCGAAGTGCTTGCCGGGGGCGCCGAGGGGCTTGACGGGCTTGGCTGGCACCACTGGCTTCTCGCTCTCCTGGGTCGTCGGGACGGCTGGCGGCGGCGGCGGAGGCGGCCACTGCACTCGAGCCTCGCTCTTGCTCGTAGCGGAGCTGCGCGTCGAGGCGCCGCTGAAGTCTTCCGGGGAGTCCTCGCCCGCGTCCCCGGCGGCGTCGGACTTGCTGCTCGGGCCCCGAGACGAGCCGCCGAGCTTAGGACTGGTCGGCGGGGCTTGGACGCCGCTAGTGTCGCTGCCGCTATTGGTCGCCTCCTTGTTCTCCCAGAGCTTCTTGAGGCTGCTGATGCTACCGGTGCTGCGCCTCTTGTCGTCCGATTGCTCGTCGGAGGGGCAGTCGAGCGAGTCCGCGGCGCTGGTTCTCTCGTCGTCGGACTTTTTCGGTCCCGTGCCACTGGCGCTACCGCTATTCTTTTCCTCGATGCTCGTTGTCGACTTCTCCATCGCGTTGTCCACCTTTCGCAGCCGAGCCTTGAAGTCGATTATCTGCCCGTCCGAGTTGTCCTCCTTCGGCGGCGGTGGGTTAGCCCTCCTCTCGACCTTCTTCAGCTTGAAGCCAAGGCCGCTGGGGTCGGCGAGCGGCGAGGCAGCCGGTGCGGGTTGTGGCTGCTGCTCCTTCGGATGTTCCTTCATCTCGAGCGCAGCTCCTGCACCACCGATGATGTTGGCGATCGCGTACTCGTTTTGCCTGCTGGCGTCGACGCTGAAACTCGCGCAGAGCTCGGTGAGGAGCTGCGTGGCAGGGTCGAGCGGGGCGTTGCTGCTGGGGAAGTTGGTCCTGCGGAGAGTGCCACCCGGCTTCATCTCGCAGCTCTGCTTGATCTCGTTGATGAGCTTGAGCTCGAGCATTTCCTTCATGCCCGGCTTGGAGGAGAAGGTGCCAAAGCTGCTGCTGTTGTTGCTGCTGCTCTCCTGAGTCCCGTTGGTTCTCTCGAGCAGCGGTAGAGGCGGCGGGGGTGGAGGCGGTGGGACCGCGAATACCGCCGCCGTCGTCGTCTCCTCCTGCTGGGGCGAGGTCTGCCCGCAGGCGTCCGCCACCTTGGTCTCGTTTGATTTCTGCTGCTGCTGCTGCTGCTGCTGCTGCTGCTGCTGCTGCTGCTGCTGCTGCTGTTGTTGCTGCTGCTGCTCCCGCCGTCGAAGGCTCACGCCGAACCTCGAGCTGGCCTCCTTGACCGAGGGCTCGGCCGTCTTGAGGTCGTTGTTGCGCTCGTCTTGCTCGTCGCTCGTTGTGGCCTCCTCTCTCGAGCGGCGCTCCGGCTTGGAAGCAGCCTTCCTGAGACCGCTCGGTGAGAGGGACGGTGGCGGCAGCAGATCGCACTGGTCCCCGGAGTTGAGGAGCTCGGTCGGCGGCGGGGGCAGATCCAGCGGTGGCGGTGGGAACTCGAGGTCGGCAAGACTGGGCTGGGCCGGTCTCGGCGGACTCGCCGTCCGGAAGGTCGAGGTGTTGACCGGCACGCGGAACGTCCTCAGGCTGTTGCTCTCGTGGGCGTTGCCGGTGTTGTTGTTCTTGCGCGTGGAGCCGACGGTGTTGCGGCTGCGCGGCGAGTTGGGCGGCTGGTAAGTGTTGACGACGCCGCTCGACGAGTTGCTGCGCGTCATCTGGGTTGGCTGGTTGCGCAGGTTGCTTTGCCGAGGCGAGAGCGAGCGATGCTGCTGCTGATGCTGGGTCTCGACGATGCCGATGGAGGCAGGGGCCTCGGATGACGGCTGCTTTTGCTCGAGCGTCGAGGTGCACATCGAGGGAGAGACGGGCGAGCTGCTGCTGTTGTCTTGGTTCGAGGGCATGCCGCTCTGGCGCAGGGACTCGAGGTAGGCGCCTATCCTTGCGTTCTTCGGCAGCGTGCCGTAGCGGTGTATGGCTCTCTTAACATTTTGCACCTCTAAGGCTCCCACGTGGACCAGCTGGAAGAAAGGTTTAATTCTGAAGTTCTAACCGAAAAGATGTCTACTTAAGAGAAACCAAAGGTTTTCCTTCTTATTCGGCAAGAAATTCTTTTTGCAAACTCAACTTTAATTGTCTTTTCTTAGCTCTAATTTTAATCGCCTTTCATATTCTTTTCAAGAAAGAATATATGCTGAAATTTTTATTTTATAAGACTGCCTTTGATTTCTTTTTTCAATAGAAGAAGCATCTACAATAGTTATTTTTATAGCAGATTTTTATACTTAGCAGAACAGAAGTACGGAAACATAAATCTACTAATCCTAATGACAATATAATTAAAGATACGAAATATTGTTTAAATAGTAATTTCTACTGCCATTAAGTTTGGATTGAATTTTATTATAAAATATGAGACGATTGCATTTCTCTTATCAATTTACAATTAAATGAAAGGTCAAACAATTTTAGTTTTCACAAACAAATTTTTTTGCCTGCCTAATGTACTTTATTTTACAGATGTTAACATCAGCGCAATTCTCTCGACCTCTAATATAATGGGGGTATCTACGACTACAGTCACGGCAATTCCACTGCTTTTAACATCACTGCAGTTTTTAGACTAAAAACATTGAAAAATTCCCATGATTTTAAGCAATTTGGAGTACTTACATAGTTAATTTTCAATGCCATGTTTTACAAAAACTGTAAATTGCAGCACCGTTTACCATACAGCTCTGAATACTTTTTATTTATAATTATTTATAAACTTATGAAATATTCGCTTTTAAGCGAGACAAAAGTGAGAAAATCATAGAAAATTTATAAAGTTTAGAATACTTGAAAATTAAATGAAAATGTCGTTAACAACACTAGCATTCAAGCAGTGTTATATGCTTTTACCATATCTACCTGTGAAAAGCGTAGAAGAATATAACTTATTATTAGAAAAGAGTTCTGGAAAGAAGAGCATTAAAGCAAAGCGCGAGCAAAAAGATATGTGAAAAAGACTTTGGAACTCGATCTTAGTGTATAAATCTTGAGAATCTGTGTACGACAAACAGGCGATATTCCTAATGTTTGGATGGGAGTACCTTCTGTGGCAGCGCATCCTTAGACGTATGAGTGCGTGTTTTTAAATGTTTGTGGTTGGATAGCGGTTCCGGTGAAGTTGACGGCTGGGGAACGAAATTTGGCTCCGCTGTGCCCTGCGAACCGTCCCCATCATTCTCCATGTCCCAGCCTCCCCCAGTACTCGACTGGGTGGCCATTGTCACGAGATCACGTGTCACCCCTAGATTTATGTTTAGTTTTATCAAGAATAAACATGTTATTTTATACTTTGCCAATTTTCTTTAACTCTATATTGTCACACGTCTGTGATTTGCAGTATTTTTTGTTTTAAATAATTTGTAAAATTCAATATACCTATCATGGTGACGGATTCATTTTAAAATTTGTAAACTTTTGTATAAAAAATAATATACCCTATACTCGAAAATTCATTTTCTCATTAATAAATGTTCAAAAAGTTGTTAAATATAAAAAAAAAGTTTAATTTGCAATATTTTTAATTACATCATTACAAAATTTAGGGTTGAAATTTTTCAGCCGATATGTAAACTGAGTCACACAATATTGTGATTATGTAAATAAATAATGGATAGGTTTTTTTAAAAAGCAGTTAATACAAACATTTTTATTTTGAATGAATACAGGCAGAAAATACTGCACCTGAATGGCTTTGATCATTGAACATTTATTAAAAGGTTTTTAAATGAACTCTAAGGAACACTATGAACTAAAAACTATAAAATAAATATGTGTTTAATAAACATATAAATGTAAATTTACCAAAAAAATTTCCAATTATTGATAAAATACGAAATAACGAATGAGTCTTTAAAGTTGTATTTTATTATGTATACTTTTTATAATCTATAAATTATTGCCAGGACTGAGCAGGATTGCATTATTTTACTACTGTATTATAAATTTTTTCACAAATCATAAAAATTACTAAAGATGTGCAACGCTAGAAATAGAAAGAATTTTTCAATTTTATTAATTAATTTATTATGGTGTAGGGGTAGATGTTAGTAAGGTTTTTCTAGTGACGACGCTTTTTAAATATGCGCAATTTCCCAGTCCTGTTAATATTTTTAATAATGATCAAATACTCGTGTTTGAAATGGGTCATTCTCCGAGCGCGAGTCGTGATGCTTGAGATATTTTATAACAAATGATGTTTTGTGTGATGAATACCCTAAAAGCATGGAAGCGGAGTCTCGAAAAAAAGTGTTGCATTAGATGAGAGATGATGATGCGAGTAACTCTGTTAGAAAAACCACAGAACACTGCTTGAATGTTACGAGAGCAGGGATTAAAGCGTAAAAATGACAATGAGTCTTAAACTTTAAGCGATCCAGACATATTTATAATAAAGTAAAATATTTCAATATGCATATAAAAAAATATTAAAAAATTATAAAAAAAAAGTATATTATCTACCTAGAACCTAATTTAAAATTCTATTTTTATACAGGGCCAAGCATCTGCTATAAGTTTTAACACTTTACATAATTTCGGTGTTTTTACAAATTCCACTTTTAATTTAAATTCAAAATGCATAAATACCTTATTTTGATCTAAATGAATAAATAGTTAACCCTGGATTTATATCATGCAGATAAGTAAGAATTAAATTTACATTTACCACCTGTGTCCAGAATGGTTGATTGCAAATGTCTGGATCGAGATTATTAAGTAGATAATAAACACATGACAGAGGAATGAATGCTACAGGTTTAAGGCATAAAGGATGCACGGAATGAAAATTATTTTGCTTAGCCACGACTCGCACATGCATTATTTTAGCATTCGATTCGATAAAAACATTATCCTTATTTAAAAGGAAGAGAATGACCCACAGACATTGGAAGCATGGATGTCACACGAGTATTACGATGCAAAATGCAAAAAATTATGAGCCTAAACATGAATTGACTCAAAAAGGTAGGGCACAAAAGGAAAGACTCAAAAAAAGACGTGCAAAAAATACCGTTAGATCTGACTTATTCGTGTGACTGAATACCTTGAAAAATCTTGTCAATACCATTTAGATCAGTGCCATCGTGCAATACAACATTAGGCATATCCGCGTTTTGATGATCCTGATCCTGGTAGGCAGAATCTCGGAAAGAACTACACGACGATAGAAGGCTGCAAATAAAAAAAGGAAGAGGCCATTCAATTTTACCGCCTTTAATTTTAATAATGAGACAATTCAAGGTCTAACAATAGAAAAAAAAAAGTAGTAAGACAAAAATCTAGATATCTTGCAAATTACTAAACAAGTTACAAAATATCAATCTAATGTTTAAAAAATGGACAAATTTACAATAAACATACAGTATCCTTACCTTGTCCGCTTTGGTGGAGCAGGTGCTTGTTTGCCTTTTTTGTTTGTAGAACGTCTCATTTGTACCATGCTGCTGTTTCCTTTGTTTGTAAGACCTCCCATAAAAGTACTTAATTTGGTAACTGAACTTGTAGGTTCTAGAAATGAAATTCGTTGAATAATTTGTATTTATTAAGAAATCATGATTGTTATTAAAGTTATACCTTGAGGAGAATTAGAAACATGCTGCTCAGCTGCAAGTACAAGACCATGAATATTTCCTGAGCTACCTGTTTGCGATTTATTACAAGATAACAGTTGGACTTGTCCACTATTGCCTTGAAGTTGTTTTTCTACCTCTAACATGAAAAGAAAATTCAATATTAATTAATAAGTGTTTATTTTTTTTAAATAAATGAAATATTTAAAAATTTATCTGTAAATATACCTTCTGTGATACTTGATTCTTGAAACATATTTTCTAATGAATGATGAATTTCTTTAAAAGTTGGTCTATCTGAGGCAGACCATTGCCAGCATTGTCGCATAAGTTCATAAACTTTGGGTGGGCAACCAGGAGGACATTCCATTCGGTAACCTTTTTCCAGCATGTGATAGACATCGGTTAAATCTACTCCAGGATAAGGAGACATACCATATGTTGCAATCTCCCATAACAAAATACCAAACGCCCATACATCAGACTGAAAATACAGAATTATTTATTTTGGATAATATATTAATATATCTCAGATATTTGAATGTAAAGTTGAAAATTCTCGTTTAATGACATTAAAGAAAAGCAAAGAATGGTTTTGACTTATTTGTTCAAATTACCTTTGTAGAAAATTTATTGTAGGCTAGTCCCTCGGGAGCAGTCCATTTAATTGGAAATTTCGCACCAGCATGTGCAGTATATGTATCATCTCTCATAAGTCGAGCCAAACCAAAATCAGCTACTTTAACCAAATGACTTTCTCCTACTAAGCAATTTCTTGCAGCCAAATCCCTTTTGCAATAATAATATAATTTTTTTTATATCGGTTCTTATAGCATTCTATAAATATTATCAAATAATAAATATAAGTAAAAAATACCTATGAATGAAATTTCGACTTTCAAGATAACTCATTCCACTTGCAATTTGTGTTGCCATATGCATAAGAACCACAGCATTAATTTGGTGTTTGCTTTCATTACGTAAATAATCTAACAGGTTTCCTTTGCTCATAAATTCCGTTATGATATAGAAAGGCGGTTCTCTTGTGCATACCCCAATTAATTGTACTAAGTTCCTATGTTTCATCTCCTTCATAATTGCTGCTTCTTCTAAAAAGTCTTTTAATGCCATAGTATCCTCCTAAAAAAATTTTAAAAGGTTGTTATTTCAACTTCAGTTTCATTTTAATTCTATTTAATAATAAATAAATTTAAATTACTTTAAGAGTTTTTACTGCAACAGTCATACTATATCTTTTCCATACTGCTTCATACACATCACCATATTGTCCTCCACCCAGTTTATGTCTCATAACGATATCAGTCCTATTAATTTCCCATTCATCAGGTTCTAGAACAAATTTTTATAATAAGTAACGTTTTCTGAAGTTTGTTTAGTAAACATAAATATATTTAAAATAAATATAATTTATTTGATGATACATTATAAAAAATAGATAATTAAATTATACCTGGACTAAGAGGAAAAACAGTTGGTTTGTTACGCTTTGGTGCTGGATATAAAAGCTGTGTAATAAGACCATCGGCAAGCATGGAATGATGATGCACCAATTCAGCCAATGTATTAAAAATGCTTTCGGTTGTCACGTACATCTGTAATGAAATGTTTCAAATTTTACTTGTATTTCTTTAAAATCAAATAGTTTATTATTTTTACCTTTCCATCGCTGTCTTCATTAATTCTATAGTGATATACTCGTCCTTCATATCGCAAAGAAATGCTGCGCTGCCCAGGACTACTTTCCGACTCACGAACGAGAAAACTTCCGTTGATACCGGAACTTAAGAGATATTCAGCAGCATTTCTCGATATCCTGCCGTGATACCAGGAATGTTTTTCTAAAGAATTAACTGGAGTTACATAGTTTGATGGCACCCAGCCAACTTGACCACTACTAGAATGAGCCTCGCACCATTCTCCACTTTTATTGTAACTTAATATGCGAACTTGTTCACCTGCACAAAAAATTACTTCATTAAAATTTTGAGTAAGCTTAGATTCTTTACAATAAATATTGTCATTAATTTTATAAATTGCTTAATGTTAAAATGTAAAATCACGTATTAAATACAAATATAAACATTCTTCATGTCACTTTTAATCATATACACAAATCCTTAAAAATATTAGAACAGGAGTTCTTAATGATTTTAGAATATGAAAAATTGTTAGATGTGAATAGTTATATTTGAATATTTAAAGTTATTTTATAACAATAATATGAAAAGAGCTTTAATTAATTGTGATATGTAAAATATTAATCTAAAATTATCAAATATTGATGTATTTAAATATATTTCTGTATTTATATACTTGTACTTATATATAAAGTAATCTAATTTTACAGTAGTATCATCATCACAAATATCGATTCTCATACCTTTTTTCAAACCTAGTTGATTTTCTCCACCAGCTTGAAAATCGTATAAAGCAACAAAAAGTTGTGGATCATCCTCTTCTTGGGCTAAAAGATTTTCTTTGCTGGTCCATCTATGATAATGTATCAAATGAAATTATTACATGAAAAACATTATATAACACTTTAAATGAAGTACTTTATACATAGTGTATAGGTATCTGATTACAAACCTGTTTGCAGCTTCTAGAAGGCCACTGCTTGATACAGAGACATGCTGGTCTAAATTAGGCTGCTGTGAAATAGATTGAACACTGGAGCCACTTGGTGGATCACCCTCTGGTAAAGCAGGTATGTGTGGAAGTGGTCTGCTTTGAAGTAATGCTTCTATGTGAAAAGAAATACATTAAAAGTTGTGCAGAGAAAAATACATTATTATTTCAAAATTAAATCTTAATCTTTATCTAATTATTATTAATTTTATAAGGTTAATTAAAATTAATATATACAATTTTTTGATTATTTTCCATCAGTACATATTAAAAACATTAATACCTAAGTTTATTTTTCAGCAAATTGGTACAAATTTTAAGTTTGTACTAACTACTGCTATCTAATCTCTAAGATCAACTCATTCATCATTTATTTATTGATGTGTTTAAGATAAACATATTCCAATTTCGTTATAAATTTTTTTTAAATTCACATTTTACTAATGCTATTTAAGTAAATTTTTTAATTTTTAAAAACAAGCAAGATTTATGATTATATAATAATTCTTTTATGAAAGGGTTTAAAATAATTTAAAGCATACTTTACCTATGATCAATCAAAACTATTAGAATCTAAAAACCTAAGCTACTATTAAAGAATTCTACAATCAGCAGCTATGAATGACTCATTCAAAAAAAGTCAAAGAATCAAACGTGAAACATCCGTGTTTTGCATACATCTAACTCCATAATTAAATGTGCAGGAAAGGAAGAACAAAATGAAAAGGAAAAAGATATAACTGGCATGTACGGAACAAGCCATGTGCATAACTAATTTTCTTAGTATTTAAATAACCTGTAGTTAGTTTATATTGAAATAACATCAAGTTATAAATAAATAATGGTATTTAATTTCAAGAAATGAAGATAAAATGGGGCTTATTTAATTAAAAATCAATATTTTTCTCCAAGTGTTATATAGGATTACTTTAAAAAAAAAGGCCAGATTAGTTCAGATAATTTTTATATATTAACATAAACATGTTTATAATAAACATTGTACAAAAAAAGTAAAAAAATAAATAAATAATATAACTAGCTATGTAAATAAGAATTACCTATAACCAAAATTTAATATGTTGGGTAATAAAGTGAATAATAGCCAAGAAGACTAATGAGTGCTTTATGAATCATGTCATTGAAACTTTTTTTCAATTTTTTAAAGCATGTGAATAAAAGAAACCGTGTGATTACATAAATAAAAAAAATTAGGTAGAAATAACACATTAAACGATCTAAAATTAATTTATTAGAATTAAAATTAAAAGGATAAAATGAAAAGGGTAAAGAAAATGAGAAGAAAAGTTAAAAGAGTTGTGAGTTATTGTCTCTTATTATCTGATCAGTCCATAATCAATAACCTATAGGCAGTGAAACCTGAACACAATACTGACAAAGTAACAATTGTTTTTGTCTGTACTATTGTATATAAAATTTTAGTATAACAAAAAACTGACTACAGTGAACAAACCATTGAAGAATTAACCTTGACTCTAGCTTAAAGCTGCATAAAATAAAATTCTTGAATAAATTAATTCCAAAAAACCAACAAGATAATACACAGTCTTATGCTAGATGGGTTCGATAAGAATCGAAGCAAGTAATGTAAAAGCAGAGCAAAAAAACAGAAGATAAATTGACCATGAAAACAATACTGTACAACTTAGTACCAAGACATTTGTCTTAATTCAAATAAATGATAATCTATTCACAAAGTCAGTCAGTCGATTGTCAATCATAGGATCAAATGATCTTCAATTTATCCTGCACCCACTTGAAAACAATTGCACCTCATTCGTTGCACAGTAGTATAAGAAGAAAGAACATCTCAAGTTTTGAAGGGATGGCAAGAAAAAGGCAATGAGCATTTACTTAAAAGATAATCATGTAAGCAGAGAAAAATATACCACTGTGCTCTGTAAAGATGTTGGAGCCCATGGCACGCGAGTCCTTAGGATTCCTGGGCTGTTTCCGTGTCTGTCTGACGACGGTCCCGGGAGGAATGACTCTATCCTTGGTTTGTTGAGCACCCATAGTTCATCCCCAATTACCATTCCCCTTGGCGCATCACCACCCCCATAATTCACCTCGCCGCCTCTCTCTCCTCCTCCGCGAACAATTCTCACGCACTATCACACTGCTCTTTTCCTCGAGAGCCATAAATATCCGGGAACACTTTGTCACATATTGCGGCGCGGCAGGTCTCCGGATGAGGACGACCGACGGCTTCGTCGCACACTTTCTCTCTCGGTGGCAGCGGGAGAGAGAGAGGAAGAGAGAGAGAGAAAGAGAAAGAGAGAGAACAGGATAGAGGAAGAGAGAAGAGGAAGATGTTGACGACAAGAGAGAGAAAGAACGAGAGCGCGGCTTGCGGCAGTAGTGCCGAGCAGCACTCCACAGTGTCGATTCTCTCGTTCGTCTGCCTGCCTCTGTGTGTGTATGTGTCAATGGGTGCCGAGGGTCGACGGCTGCGGCTGCGGCGGTGGCGGCGGAGGTGGCGGCGACGACAACGGCTGCACCAGCAGCGACGACGAGGACGAGGACGGCGGCGGCTGCGGCAGCGGAGCGAGGAGCCGCATATTCCGGCCCAGGCTGCAGGCCGTACAAGTTCTCCTCGTCGTCCGCACTCTGGCACTTTTTTCCTTTTCGGCTGCTGCTGCTCGCCTCTCGCCCTCAGTAGTAGTGGTGGTGCGGCTGCGGCCCAGCGCTGTACCAACTGCTGCTCCTGCTGGCGCTCGCCATATTTGACAGTTCTCTTCTCTCTCTTTCTCTCTCTCTGTCGCACCAGCTCTCGGCTCGCTCTCTATCTCTCTTTTGCTCCAGGCCGTCTTTGACGTCGATTATTTAGTTGCCGAGGGAATTGTTGAGCGGCAGCACGATTGGCCTCTCCCGTCGCGCGCACCGCCGTCTTCGTCGCTGCACTTTTGCACATACACACACACATATATATATATGTATACTGTATACTGTATAGGTACACAATGCACAATTGCACACGAGCAGGATATTCTCGTATCTTCTCTCTTTTCTCCCCCGACTCGAGCTCACGATCCTCGCACCCGTGCGCTATCGCCTGCTCTAGGTGCGTGCGCGCTTTTGTCGTCTCCACACGTACTTATTGTATACTTATGCATGTATGCGGCAGCAGTCAGCTCTGAGCTCGCGCTCGCTCTGCACATGCGTGCAATTCTCTTCCTCTCTTTTTGTTAAGCGTGTGTGTGTGTGGTACTGGCGGCAGGCGGAGACGGCGGAGTGCCGAGTGCGGACAGCGGTACTGACCCACACCACACCGGTCACCGCACACTGTATACGCGGTTCACAGCTGCACTGTGTGTATTCGATGAAGAGAGAGACGGGAATGTCGGGAATAGAGTCTAGAGAGTCGTCGGCACAACAGGCGCCTGCCCTGTACCCTGCAATTTCCGTTTGAAAATGTATTCTGATTTACAATATATATGTATTTACAATTATATATAATTCACTAAAAACTTGCAAAGCTTTATACTGATTTTCACATGATCGTTAAAACAAGTAGAATACTGTACTTATACCTACTGAACATTTGAATTGCTTTTATTATTATAAAATTTAGATACTATCTAAATTTCTCACATAAAAAACTAATAAATTCTCGATTTGCAATTAAATGTAATACAAAATTTTCATAAATTATTCTTCTTAAAAATGTTAATTTTCATTAATTTGAAAGGATATAGAAACGATAACTATAAATATTTAGGGAAACATGATGTATCAACTTTTAATTTTTATAAAAAGAATGTAAAACTTTATTTAAAATATAATTGAGAGAACTGTAAGTATGACAGCACATCAAAATTTCATTTTAGACATCTTTTTAGATTATACCCTTTACATTCTCCAAAAATATGCTTTAGATGATACCGATTTGTTTAAGTTATATAAGTAGTACGATAAACTTGAAATTGAAAAATAGGAGTGCAGATAAATTTATATATTATAGAAGTCAAGAAAAAAAAACAAATTTCAAAAACTGTAGCGGTAAAACTCGATCTATAGGAATGACCGTAAATAATGTCTGAATCTTTTTAGAATTATTTAACAAGTTGTAAGTTTCGATAATAAGTAATGGATTAATTAGATATTTTGTTTCCTCAGAGGCAGCTTTGTATTGGTGAAAAAATTTTCCAAAATGCTTAAAAACATTTTTTAGCATCATTGGAACAAAGATTGACTATTTTTGAGAAAAAAATTAGAAAATAGCGGTCAAAACGGATCACCCCCAATATATAAAACGTCACAATAAATAACATTATTTATTGTGAGTAGCCCCATAGGTAAAGTTCTGAAAATTATTCATTTCATTTCATTTTGCTTGATTAAAAAATTTTGGTCATAACTGCTTTAGCAAAACCCTACTATTATTTATTCCTACGTGTCTTCAGGATTAGATGAATCGATATTTTCAAACGTTCTCGTGTATATAAACAATGCAAATTCGGAATGACCCCTTCGAGTATGGACTTAGAATTATTTCCCGTGTAGCTATAAAGATAGTATACAGTATATAATACTTAATAGATGGTGTGATTCTTTGCTAATATACCTTGAAATTTGATCCGCACTATAACAAACGAAAATATGCATCATAAACCTTTAAGTTTAAACTTTGTTACAAAATAAACTTCATACTTTGTATTATATTTGTAAATTTTTAAATTTGAATCAGTAAAAATAAAGGCTTATTTCCCGAAAATCAGTTAACATCCACAATTTTAAATTTTACAACTGTGATTAGAATATCGTTGGAAATATAGTTGCACTAACTTATCATTGATTGAAATTCAGAGAATACAATTAAAAAAACGCTTTTGAAATTACAAATGTTACTGCCGATAAGGATTACTAAGAAAAAATACGTCATCCAGTATGCAAGAGTAGCCTATACATTTGTGCAATAAATTTTAAAATTTAATTCATACATGGATAGCCTATATATGGATTACCCATAATGTATACTTGAACTCTGACCTGGTATAATAGTACTTTTTGACATGGGTGAGAAAGTTGTTATTTTAGCGCATGGGACGTTTTTCTAAAAATCAACGTATACACACCAGTGTCGAACAATATTTTATACCATGAAAGCCTAAAAATCGCAACTTTGACATGATTTTTAGGCGTCGCTTCACCCGGGCGAAAAACGTCCCATACGCTAAAAAAAAACAAGTTTCCCACCCGTGCCGAAAAGTACTATTTACTTGTATACACTCTAATTTTCAAACAAAAACAATAATAGCCATTTTAAGGGAACGCCGGATACCGACAGGTGGCTTCTTACTTATATTTACGTAATTTTACATCCTAATAATAAATTTACTTAGTTTGCCGGACTTTCATGTGTTATCCACAATGCATTTATCATTTTTCTATTATTTTCCAAAGTTTCTGGCGAATCAGGCAACTCGTTTAGGAGAAAATTTTGACACTGTTAAGGTAATAAGTAGTAATCTACCTGTCGGTATCGGACCACTGAAAAATCTGTTCGCACACAGTTAAAGATGTTTCAAATTCTGAAAGTACGATATCCGATTGTAAATTGACAATCGATTATATACACAACCAAATATGTGAAAAATTATTTATATATAGGCATTATAAAAAATTTAAAAATATTCAACTTTATTTTTTTACAATATTTCTACTGGTAGATGATTAAATTAGGCATTTACAACAAAATTATATACTTTCGATAAGTTAAGAACTCTAGTAGTTTTTTACTGAGTACACATAAACCCGAAGAATCACGAAAGAGACAACAGACATTTTTCAATAGAATTGTAATATTCTCATGCCAAGTTACTCATACATGAAATTCCCATCCTATGCTTATTTGCTGCCGCGAATCTGTTACAACTCTTACCCGAAACTCCATCCGAAACACGTACCCTGCAAATTGTCCGATAAAATCGTCTGCAGGCAAAAACGATTCGGCTAAGGATCGTATAAGGGATAAAACATAAAGACATTTGCTTATAAATATCAAATGTATTTATGAAATTGTAAGCTCTAATTATAATCTTCAAAAATTATAATTTACAAGAATAAGGCATACAGACGGAACGGTGTTAATACTTTAATCATTTTTTATGTCGTTGAAATTAAGTAATTAAAGTTAAAGAATAATTGTACTTATTGGCATCATGCATGAACATCGAAACGAAATTAAATCTAACAGAACTAACTTTCAGTATTGTTTCACTTTCAACTTTCTTTAGAGATAAAACTACGAGGTAAGAATAAGTTTTATGGAACATTCTATGAATACATTCTATGAATCCTCTGGCCAGTATAGTGACAAAGTAAAATCGAACAATGCATTATCGTCGATCTTATTATTAGAGAAACTCGATTTAGATATGCAATAATTAATTTCATTACTATTCTTTTTCTGTAATGAATGTGTTGGCACCTAAAATATGTTTACGTTAACAAAATAAATATACTTGCGTTATAAATATTAAATATAAAATTGACTTACAATTCCTTTGAATATTTCAGATAATAATGGATTTTCAACATTCATTATTAATAATAAATAATACCATTTCTGACCAGTATAATAATTACTGGCTGCCTGAATTTGTCCACATAAATCACCTTCTTCATTAATTAAAATTCTAAAAAAAAATAGCCCTATGTCTAGGATTTTTATAGCGTAATTCAAAGATTGTATTGATATGTATTCCATTGTCCACGTTTTAGTGAATAATCGATCGTCAGGTTCGTCGATCTAAAATTGTATCAAATTTTTAATTTAGTTATGCGCTAAATTAGTACATAATACAAAGAGTAGGTATACTATTATATACTACCTCAATTAATTTTTCTTTGTGACTGAATTTAAGATGCGCAATAATACGATCTTTTGAATGAATATTTCCACAAGTTTCTATCAAACAGGGAACAAGATATTCAGTTGTGGTTACATCATTTTCCACATCATTCGTAATTCGTGATGATGAAATTGAAACGAATGAAACCACCTCGGTTTGCGTTCCCGCATCAACTCCTCTAAAATCGGTTTGAGTTTCAGTAGAAGATTCACTGTAATTAGTTTGTATGGATACAGACTGAGAATGAATTTCGGTCTGTGTTTCTGCACAATTTACTTGAGTAGAGGTTTGGGTGCTAATACACATAAGATTCTTTTTATTTAACACATGATTTGGTTCCAAAATTGAAGTCTAAAATAGACAATAATTAAGTTTCATGAAGTGGAAAAGCAATTATATATTCAGCTAATTATCACCTTAATATCATCAAATTTGGATAGCATTTTCTCAGCTAGGTAATTTCTCGAACCATTAAAAGCATTTTCACATGATGGACAGTTTTGTACTTGTGATTTGCATCTTTCACAAATATGATGACCTTTTACACATGCTACTATCTCACCTGTTGTAAGTTCCATACATATTGGACATTGTAAAATGTCTTCCAGATCTTCTACATACTGCAAACGAACGATTTTTAAAATTAAATATGCGTACTTTAATACATTAACTTTAATTATAAATATATGATAATTTTATTTTACAATAGATTTTATTTACAAAACAATGCTTCACAGTCACTTTAAATTATAAAAGTAGACATTCTAATTAACAGAATAATATAGGAACCTCAATGAAAATGGATATACAAGGGATGGTCGCCGATGGCGAATGCATTGTCAAAATTAAAGAATTAGAAAATGTGGTTCCAAAATGGTTTCTTAGACGACATGTTAAGCTATCAAAAACTATATAATTCCCATAAGATTTGAGTTTTTTTTTCATTTCTAAATACAATAGAAATGGATTCGTAATCAGCGACCCTTATTACCTCTACATTAATTTTTACGGAGAAACCTACCGAATTGTGGGATTTACAAAAGTTTTACCGTGCGATCACTTATAAGTATTAACTGTTATTATAAGAGTTACCCTCTGAGGTAACCACATTACAAAAAGGTTTAATACAGCAAGAGTATAAGGAAATGTCTTATTTGAAATACGTGTAAGTTACCGACGTTTCCGTCATTGTAAATCCACATTTTACTCCCTGAATGTTTAAATAAACGTAATTTTGATTCTTAGGCATCTGCTATTATTTACACATACATAGAAACACACAGAAAGTGTCGCACTGCGACCTGGAAAAAAATTTATTTTAATCATAAATTTATTGAATGAAACGTGAATCTACAAAGTGGATATATATGACATCCTCAATAAACAAAAATTATATTTAGTAATAAAAAATAGAAAAAGTATTCACGCTGAAAATCAAACAGCTAAATAAAATTAACAATTAGTTATAACCATAATCTATACTGTCCATAATTACGCGTAAAGTAATTTTTCAAAATATACTCTATATAATTATAAATTCTGTCTGCTATAAATTACTAGATATCTATTATACAAAAATTTTGAAAATACAATATTTATTTATTTATTTATTTATTTTCTAGAGTAATATAGTTATATAGTGGCATATTTATTGAAATTTATATCTGTTTTTATTGAGCAATATAAATATCTTATGAAATTTATTAAATCCTTAGAAAATTATTTTTTTTAATATAGTTAATAGTATAATAGTAATATATAGTTACTAATGGTATACTTATTACCGAGGTATAGACCGAGTGTTTTCCAAAAACTAATCTCTATCGATATATATTTCGTTAAATGCAAAACCCGATAAGGTAGGAATCCTTTATATTTTTGATTGATTCGCTACATGCACATTGATACTGATTCAAAATTTTTACGACCAACTCCTGAACTTCACGATTGAAAAAATAGATTGACTCTTATGGGCAGAAATTAATATTATTTTTTATAAAAATGGTAATAAATTACTAAGTCTTCAATCTATATTTTTAGATTAAAATTAAATAATTTGATTCGTAAAAATTATTTAATTTATCATACAGCTACCAAAACATTTTACAAAATTATTTCCAAAAATCGCCCATACTTTTGCAATAGTGAAGATCGGGTGTTAGCTGTAAAAAATGCGAATCAGTGCTTTGCGCACGTATAGCGATTATATACAAGGTCCAATATTACATGAGTCATTGAGGTATACAATCATTGTACAACTTTGACGTCATGTAAACTTTAACCAGGTGTGTTTAATGATTTTTTTTTATAAACTTAAAATATAAAAAAGTAAACTGTTAAAATATAATATAAGAAAAATCATATATATAATCCTATAATTATATATACAATTACAATTTACAATTTATCATTTTTGTACTCTTTTATTTATTCCAATATGTAAAAAAACTAAAGAGAATCATAAAACAATCAATTTCTCTTCCTAGAAATTAAAAATATTTACGAGATCATACTTTAATTATTTTTCGCATAATTTACAAAAATAAAAGTAAATTAATAGTACTTAATACAGTTTATTGGCCTTGTTTTTTATTGTAGAAATAGCAATGAATATATGATATAAACAATTTGTTAAAAAGTATAATATGTGCTAGAATATTAGAAAATATTTACCTTTTCACGAACGACTGTAAGAATCTCTTCCATGTTGTCAGAATTACTCTTTCTTGAATACAAATTTGTCCGAATAATGCTTTCTATTGATATTTCTAGATGAAATCTTATTGATGTTTTTCGAAAGTCGTCAAATCAGTCGTTAACTTTGACCTTGTTCCGATAAATATTTTCATTTTTAAAATGTTGCTTCTTTATATTTTATATCAATACATGAATACTCCTGAAATTTCGCATTACGATAATCATTTCAGTCATGCAAGGCGATTTAAAAAGACATTTTTAATTGAAAATCCTGACAGTTATTAGTTTCAACCATGTATAAACCACTTCACTTCTCTAATTCATGATATCTTATTTCAAAAGATACCATTTACGACTTCCTATACAACAACATTGAGAAATATGCTAACATTAGGTCCCGTTTTTATGAAGTAATTTCATATTAAGCAAAAGGTGCGTTTACATTTTAAAAGTACTTATAACGGTACAAGCTGTTTCCCTCCTATCTTAACCCATTAACGATCAAGACCCCGAATTTTTAACAACTTTTTCAAGGCTTTTTTTCAACTAAAAAAAAGGTTTGAAAAAATTTGAAAAAGATCATATCCGACGTATTTTGAGCTGTTCTTTCGAATGATGATACCGATTTTTTGATAAAATACTCCTGCAAAAAAATATGGCGTGTTTTTCACGAAAAAAAGTTAAAAAATTTGGAAATTTTCAACTTTATGAATTTTTTTCATAAGGAAAATGCAATGACAATAATTCAAAATACTGCAAAAAAAATGCAATCGATGTTCAAATATTACGGGAAAATTTTTTTCATGATTCTAAAATGTTTTTAAAATTTCTAAATTATTTATAATATTTGAAAATTTCTAAATATTTTCACTTTTTTTCGTGAAAAATACGCCATATTTTTTTTCAAGAGTGTTTTAGCAAAAAATAAATCGTACCATTCGAAAGAACAGGTCAAAATACGCCTGATAAGATCTTTCCGAAATTTTTCAAAACCTTCTTTCTAGTTGTAAAAGAGCCCTCTAAGAAGTT
>UELV01096298.1:0-17402 GCA_900490015.1 Megastigmus stigmatizans | reverse complement strand
TATATATATATATACAGTTTGCGAGCTTATGCGCGGCCCAACTCGCGAGAAAGTACTTTCGAGAGTATTCGTTCGGTTCCTTCGACCGGTGTGTACCACTGCTATATACACCTCTATACGTTTCTTCTTTTCTTTCTTGCTTTCTCCTACGCCGCGCGCGTTTAAATGGAACTATATACGACAACGACGACGGCGCGTTTGCCATGCCATTGCATAACGAGGAGTGGCTGTGTGTTTGTCTGTATGTGTGTGTGCGCGCAGTGGGCTTTTTTTTCTCCTGCGGGACGCGGAGAGGGCCACGGGTATCGATGATTCGTTTGGGAGATTGTAAGGCGCGGTGGGATCGATCCTGTTGATAGCGATGGATATATCCGATACTATGCGTAGTTATGACGGACTCTCTGTTTTCGAAGGGTTTCTTCGTCGTGTCTTTAAGGTCTTTGTTTTGTAGATTTCAATTGTGGCGATTGATTTAGTGGAATGAATCCGCTGTAATCGTTGGGAGTATTAATAAGCGAGGATGATTTTTGTGAAATTTTAATTTATCGTCGATTCGCATTTTGAAATTTTATTCGTGAATTTCGGTTGGCGACCATTATTTGAAAATAAAAAAAACTAAATGAACGCGAAACATTTTATTTACATGGAAAATTGGCTAATGAACTCTTGATTCGCTATTAAACGCAGTAAGAAAAGTCTTTAGTTTTTGACCAAATATCCTTGGAATTTATGCTCAAAGGGAAGTAGCGAAATAAAAAAGTAAATATTTCTTCATAAATATTTTTTTATGTTTTAAATACACTTTTGCTCTCGAGTAGGAAGTCCAGCAACAATAGACTAGCATATTTTTATTACATTCGTGACATAATGCTACATTCGGAGTGGACATTTTGCGGTATCGAACATAAACTCTTACAAAATTAATCAAGCAACAAATCTATACATATACCTTGTTCGTATTTATCAAGTTATCATAACAATTATCGATGCGTTGATTATTAAATTATAGGATAGGTTTAATTCAATCCCGAAGTCTGTCATCCAAGAAGCAGAAGCAGAAATAAAAATAAATTGGCCAAGCCGTAAAACTATGACGCAAAGTGTCTCCTTGGGTGAAAGCGACCGATTTTGAAACATTTTCATTTTGTTTTTATTGTTCCAGTGGTAATTCCTTATCAATTTTCAGCTCGCGAGTCTCGCTTTTCCAGTTACAAGCGCAGAAAAGACATATACACTCATCGACACAGAAACGCAAAAACTCCCCGTACTCTAACATATTTTACGACATGTAAGTTTATTTTACATAACGAATGGTCTCACCTAGGATTGGCAGTAAATGAGTAAAAAACTGCCAATATTAACTCCGAAATAAATGAAGAAAGGCTGTGACTGATTTGCTATACGTGCGATAGTCGCAGTGGGAAAGTATTCGATCATCGTAAACATAGCGTGTCGCCACACTCGACGTGTCTACTTTTCCTGTTTATCAAAACGTTGGAAATTAGGTAATTTTACGAGTTGCACTTCGGCGGAAAGATCCTTGGGTGACACTTAACGGCTGTTTTATAACGTGAAATTTTCACGAAAAAAAAAAGAGAGAAAGAAAAAAGAAAAGAGCTGCCGGCTCTGTACAAGGATTCATTGTGCGTGTGGCTTTTATGGGCCTATGAAATTTCGATTCTTGCACAGTACGAGTACTGGAATTTTAGATAATGAGATATTTTCACGATCGGCTCGTTTTATTTTACAGCCACCAGATCATTACGATACTGATTTCCTATATAAAGAAGTGCGCGCAGGTGAAACTCGTAATCTATAAATGGCATATTAGGTACGATCTTCTTTTTTTAATTATTACTCTCATGCAGAATTTTATGCTCCGTGTATACGAGCATTGTTTTTTCGTACTACCCACTTCGCGTGTCCTAGTTCCAGATAGACGCAGCTATATTGCAACCTGTTAATCTATTCCTCTACTCATAAAAAGCAATTCCTTATCTTCTTTCAAGAATAGAAACAAACTTTTTCGACCATTTTGACGGTAATTCTTTATTCTCGCAACGCAAGACTCTACCGATTTTCCAATTTTAGAAATCAAAGGTATAAGCGTTGGATTATCCGGCAGCGTCGCGCATTGCGCAACAAGAAAGGACCGCATCCTCATCATAATTCTCTAACGAGGCAGATATAATACGTATTTATATTGAATCGCCGATTAGCTCGGGGCGCTACCTTGAAATAATAAAAAAAAAAAAAATGGAAGGCTCGAGAAAACCTTTCTCCGGATAGCCGGGCATCCGCTACAAGTCCGTTCCCGAAGCAGCGAGTCAATCGATTATGTATTGGATAAGAGGGAGACCCTCGATATATGTACTGCAACCTACTAATGAATTCGACGAGCGTATATACCGCGAGCCACCCGTTATATCACGTCAATATTGCGTTAACGACGCGTTTACTTGTGACGCATAAATGATTATATTTATATATGTTACATGCGTTTCTTTAATTAATTTAATTGAGTCTTGGGTTGACGGAAATTATAGCGGGATTTTTCAAATTGACGTAGGGTTTTTGCCGTTAGAAATATTGATAAGAATTGAAAAACTTGATTAAATGCCAAGGTATGTATATATAATGAGTAATGGGTTGAATAATTTTTTAACGCTCGAGGCTTTAATTTAGCAACATTTAAAAAAAATTTATATTAATTTTTTATACACATAATTTAAATGCTTATATAATTGGATGAAGTTTCGCGCGTTTATTGATAATAAATTATAAGGATGCTTTATTGCTTTTTAATTGGAGGCATATCGGTATTTGAGATGCTATTGTCAATTGCTGAAAGGTAAGATTGTAAATTCTTTTAACGACGTAGAGAAAATCTAGTTCGTTGACTCAGGACGAAACTTCTCATATAAATTCACGTCACGCTTATAATCCGTGCATGTATGTGAAAGGTTTCCTGTCCGCCACTGTGTGCAGGAAGTTGTGCACTCGGCAAGATATCCGGACATATCGTTTCCTCGAACGACTTTTGCAATTGATTGAGTGATTAACATCTATTGCATTTTTACAGGAACGAATTTCGACACTTCTCGTATCAATTATGCGATTATATTTAGTTAAATTAAAGATAATGCTCCATCGCGAAAATTAGCATTGTTAACGGCGATTATCGTTTATTCCGCCATCAGTTTGTAAATCGTCATTTAATCAGCATACTAAACTCAAGAAACATTTCGGTCGTTCTCGATAAAAACACGGCTTAATTTCCATTTAACCAATATTGCATTATTATGACAGTTTCTTAGAAGTACGAGATTTTATGCGAACGATTGCGGCAACTTAAACAAATGAATATTTCTATCAATTAAAACGTCGATTTTCTTACGTGAAGTAATTTTATGTTTATCTGCTTTTTTTTTACAGAAGGTGCTAGTCGGATCTAAAGTTTTATTGCTGATTCTGCTTTCGACAAGTGCAAAAAGCGGTGAGTTCCAACAGGAAATAGCATTATGAGAAGTACGAGTGCGTGAATGAATGTCTCCTTGTTTAATGCTGTTAACTTCCTCCCGACAAATCCTTTCTTACTGTAAATCATAGTAACATGACCCGAGATAGTCTGGGAATAATGATTGTTTTTGTGTAATTTATGGCTCGTTTTGAAATCAGAGAAAGAGAGTCGATTGTTTGATATTAAACTTTCTTATTACCGTTGTTTTAACTTATAAGTAATGCATCATATCCTCGGGGTAGAGAGAACTATTCTTAAAAATGAATGAAACTCTTACTTTACGAGATAAATACTTTTTACCGCATTATTTCACTTCCTGATTTTTAAAAATCCAACTATATTCTAATATCAAATTTACAGAGTAAAATGTCAGCATTGATAATTATTAATATCAGAGTACAATTGAAGTAATTAATAATTGGCTATATGCATATATAAGACTTCAGTTTCAAAAGTCAGTGTTTGATTCTTTAGCGATTCTTTAGAAAAAATTCTCACTTAATTATTTCCCGAGAATCACTTAATCCTAAATAATTTCAAATCCATCTAACAGAACTGTTGTATAATGGCGGAAATGTCCGAATTAGAAGATTAAAGAAAGAGGAAAAACTTTCACACAAAACATTTTTTAATTTCTTCAAACACACAGAACCGGGCGACGGGCAATTAATTGAAAGCCATGCACATTTTTTATAAACTGTTATTTAACTTGTTTACCGCAAATAATTGTGCGCCATGTCTTAATTTGCCATTTATGTATAAAAAAAAGAAGTGGCGGCAGCATCAAATCGACTCGAAAGTTTTTAGTTCCGTTTCTCCGTGAGCGCCGCGATGTCGTATATAAGTTTCTCCGAGAGACTATTTAAGTTCAGCCGGCGTCGGTCGCGCACGTGCACAGTATAGGAATAATTGACTGGAATGTTAGTAGCATTTCGTATGGCAATACGCTTGAGCGCGTGCTGTGGGTTCGCAATTTGCCGTGTTGGTCAGCGCGACATACGGTAGGTAAGGGGAGGGGGGAACTTTTATGAGACTTACAAAAAAGCATTTCAACTGGACAAAGATCCAATGGTTCAGTGACCATTCAATAAAATTCCATTGATCGCGATCTATTAAATACTGAATACTGTTATATAGATGTCTATTAATTGTGCGGTAAAAATATTTAAAACTATGTATATATAGTAGTCACTTATATATCGGTAAATATAGACAGTAAATATATTCTAATCTTTAGATTACAAAACTTGTAATTATAATTTCAATTATCTTGCATAATATTGATTACATTGATTTTTTAACAAAAATTTCTAAAAAAAATAAATACAAAAATATTGAAAATTTTTTATTTGTTAGATGATGGAGAGAAAAGGGTCGTATGTTATTACACAAATTGGTCCGTGTATAGGCCAGGGACGGCAAAATTTTCACCACAAAATATTAATCCATATCTTTGTACCCACCTGATCTACGCGTTTGGTGGTTTCACGAAAGACAATACCTTAAAGCCATTTGATAAATATCAAGATGTTGATAAAGGTGAGCTATGTTTTACGATATTCATTTAATACAAGATTTTTAAGCTGCAGTTAGGGTTTGATTTTTAATTTTTTTTTATTTAGGCGGTTACGCAAAGTTTACGGGTCTAAAGACGTACAACAAAGACTTAAAAACTATGTTGGCCATTGGAGGATGGAATGAAGGTTCTAGTCGATTTTCTCCCATGGTTGCTGATCCTCAAAGGAGAAGGCAATTTGTTAAAAACTCTGTAAAGTTTCTTCGGCAGAACCACTTTGACGGTTTGGATCTCGATTGGGAATACCCAGCTTTTCGAGATGGTGGAAAGCCTCGAGATAAGGACAATTATGCTAATCTTGTACAGGTATGTATTTCTTTTTTGTACTTATTTTACTGTCAAGGTTTTATATACATATTCTAAAAGATGAGAAATAATTCAGGAACTTCGAGCGGAATTTGAAAAGGAATCTTCTAAAACTGGAAGACCTAGACTGTTACTTACGATGGCTGTGCCGGCGGGTATCGAATATATTGATAAGGGCTATGATATTCCAAAATTAAATGAATATTTAGATTTTATCAATTTACTATCTTATGATTATCATTCTGCTTACGAGCCAGCTGTTAATCATCATTCTCCACTTTATCCTCTCGAAGAGGACAATGAATATAATTACGATAACGAGTTAACAATCGTAAGAATTTTATACTGCCAATATAATGTATTTATTAATATTTCTTATTACTCATTATTATTAATTATGTGTTCTATACAGGATTACACAATCAAACATTTATTAAAAAGTGGTGCATCCTCTGAAAAAATCGTTATTGGTATTCCTACTTACGGCAGATCTTACACTCTCTTCAATGAAGATGCAACTGCTCTAGGTTCTCCTGCTGATGGCCCTGGTGCCGAAGGAGATGCTACTCGTGAAAAGGGATACTTAGCCTACTACGAGGTTAGCTACCGATCTTAAAAGCCATTGGTGTGAAATTTTGAATAAAACAATTTTTTTTTATTTACAGATTTGTGAAAGTGTAGAAAAAGATGACTGGATAGTTGAAAAACCTAATCCAAAAGCAATGGGTCCTTACGCTTACAAAAATAATCAGTGGGTAGGATATGACGATGCAGATATTGTTCGTGCGAAATCAAGATACGTAAATGAAAATAAACTTGGTGGAATAATGTTTTGGTCAATTGACAATGACGATTTCCGAGGTAAATGTCACGGACGTCCATATCCTTTAATTGAAGCAGCCAAAGAAGCTCTTCTTGAAAATAACGGGTAAATTGAAATCTGTTCAACTGATAATAGGTATAAATACATTAATTGTTATTAAATAATTATTTTATATTTTAGAAAACAAGTAGATGAAAGGCCAAATGCAATTACTACAAGAAAGAGAAATAGGGTATCCGAAACTTCTAAATCGAATTCTCCATCCAGTAGTCGAAAATCAAACAGTAGTTCCAACAGAAGAAATACGCTTACTCGATCATCAACCGGAAAGCGGTCATCAGCATCATCTAAAGCGAGAAGTAGGTCTAATTCAAAGACAACAAATGATCAGAAATCTGAAGAGGAATCGAATGATGAAAGTGCTGATACCAGTGAAAATGTAGAAACAAAATCTACAAGTAAATTGACTAGGCCTCGGGTACTGACGAGCAAAAATCGTTTTAGAACTCGTATAAATTCAAGCGAACGGGGCAGTCGTAAAAAACTAGCATCTGAACCTACATCTACACAAAGACCCTCAAATAGTAAAATAACGACACCAGAACCCCCGACAACTCCTGACCCAGGCAGTGGTAAGTTTTCTGACTTTTTTAGAAAACATATTTTGTTATGTTTGAACATTCTATTAACATTATTGAAAATTTTATAGATTTTAAATGTGAAGATGAAGGTTTTTTTTCGCACCCAAGAGACTGTAAAAAATATTTTTGGTGTCTTGATAGCGGTCCAAGTGGTTTAGGAATCGTAGCAAATCAGTTTACTTGTCCATCGGGTATTTTTTACAAATATTATTCAAATACCTAATAGTTTTGAATTATTCTTTACGTATATGATTATTAATTAAATGGAAACTTATAACTTTAAATGTTTTAGGACTGGTTTTTAATAAATTGGCAGATTCTTGCGATTATCCACGAAACGTAGTATGTCCGAAAAATAAAGCTCAATCATCAGCTACAACTACTACACAACGAACAACTACTGAAAAAGAAAAAGATGAAGTAATTGAAGAAGAAGAGGATGATGAAGATCTTGAGGAATATGAAGACGAAGAAGACGATGTTAGAGAATCAGAAGAAAAATCGGTTGAGGAAGAAAAGCCGAAGAAAGTTACATCAACCTCAACAACTAGACCTCTACTTTATAAAACTATTAACAGAAGCCGACCGACAACTACGACAACTACGACAACTACGACAACTACTACCACTACACCTGTACCCGCTTCAACAACAACTAATTCTGCTAGATCAGCAGACGACATCTCGGATGAAGAGCAAGATCCACGGGTAATCAAAGAATTGATTGATCTTATTAAGAAAGCAGGTAAGCGAATATAAAGCAGTGCAATATGTTGTAGTCATGTTCTGGTATTCACATAAATAATATTATTGCAGGTGGTATTGAGCAACTTGAAAAACAACTAGCATTACAAGATAAAAATTCTTCTAGTAATTCAAATCAAGGAAATGGGCAGGTTACCCCAGCAACGATTAGCAAAAGTTTATACGAAAGAGTTTTAAGTAGACAGTCTAATAGAAATAATTTATTTGGACTCCCATCTACAAGATTACCGAGTAGCAGAAAAACTGATGAAGTGGAAGACGATGAAGAAGAAGTACAAAAGAAGGAAGAAACTGTAAGCGAAAAGTCAACTTCAAATGTAAAATTTGTCAATGGTCCTGGAAGGTCACAATTTGAGGGATTGGATGAGGTTCCTGAAGTCAAAAGTTTAAGAAGAACAAATAAACCTAAATATGTTACTATCGAGCGGCACAGGTAAATAAAATAAACTTATTCAATAAACATTCTTAATTTATATAAAATTTTTAAATATTTTTATTTGCAGTTCATCGACAACATCTACTAAATTTAGTAGTAATTTAAATGAAGATGATGACGGTGAAGAAGTAGAAGAAGATGAAAATGATAATGAAGATGTGGCGTCATCAGAAGAAAAACTAATAAGTAATGCTCCAGGACATAAAAGTACCCCAACTCAAAGGTCTACCCCAGGATATGTTAATATTAGACGTGCAAGACCGACAACTACGACCGAATCAACAAGGTAATGTATTATTACATAAATTAAACGTTTTTTTTTATTAACACCGTAATGAAAATAATATAAGTCTTAAAAGGCAAAGAAAATTAGTGAATATATTATCTAAATTATTTAATTTCTTTAATTTTTTCAATATAGAGCTGATAATGATGTCAGAGATGCAGATGCTAGTTCTAAAGAACAATCATATCATACTATACGGCGTACTTCCTTAAGGTATATCTATTAGTTATTTATAAGATTAACTTTTACATTTTAAAATATAAGTATAATTATTAAATAATTTATGACTTTAATTATAATGTAGACCTTCAGAAAGTACTCAAACAGAAGTTACAGAAGAAACAACAACACCGAAATCAAGGTATAAGTTTTCGTGCATTATTATATTCAATATATCCATTCAAAACAGGAGTAATAAAGATCCATTTATAGGTACATTAGTATCAATCGTTTCCGAAGTACAACGGCGTCATCGGAAAAGGAAATCGAGCAGTCTAGTATCGAAAGTACGTCATCCAAGCCTGTACCTACAACTCCAATTTTTGATGAAACACCCGCGACTGAAGAAAAAACCATTACAGTAGCAGGAGAATCCGGCAGGATAAGTATTACACCATTTACTACAGATACACCTTCAACAGCTCAATTATTCTCAGATAATTTGGCTTCCACTATTAAATCTACAAGTCCCTATTTCGAAGAAAAATTAAGTACCCACTATACAACAAAACAAGTTTTTGAAACAACTGCTGCACCCAGTTCTAATACTATTGAAGATAGTGTAACTGAGGCATTGTTAACGATTGCTCCAACTGAACCTAGTACACGAGAAACCGTTGCTGCAGTATCACAGCCACGTCCATTTGGCTTCCCACGAAGAACTAGACCCACAACAGCTACAACACCTATTTCCGATACGACACGCAGTTCTTTGATAGGAACTGAGTCAACATCAAGGCCTAAGGTGAGTACTTACTCCAGAAATTTTGCACGGTCTACAACAAAAGCACCCAGAACACGTACAAGATCGCGCACGCGAAATCGTGACAAACCGATAAGCCCGGTTGATGACGAATATGTAAGTCTCAAAGATGAAGCTTTGCAAAACAATTCTGAATTACAGGAAAATCAAAAAGATATTGGTGTGGTAAGTAGGTCCAGATCTACAAACACTAGTCGAGGCTCTAATCGATTCAGGTCTCAAAAAGTTACTAATGTACCTGATTTAAGCTTTAATACAAACGCTGATAACAATGAGCAAACAAAACATACTGAGATTTCTAGCAGAAGGCATCGCAGACCATTTAAAGTCACAGCAGTTTCAATTGACTTAGAAGATACTCAAGTTTCTAAAAGCTCTACAGAACAGCCTTCCAAAAATAAAGTTGTTTATAGAGTATCACGGACAAAATTAGATCAACAAACAGCTGATACTTTTGATAATAAAGCTAAAAATGAAACAAATGTTAATTTGCTAAAAGAATCAGTAGACTTGATAAGTACATTCAGACCTTTTAGTAATAGTGAAATAAAGTATGAGAAAACAGATGCTTATAACGAGTCTACAGAAGATACAACTGCAACAGAGAATACACGCTTTTTAATCGAAGTCACTGAGTCTACCATTAGTGAAACTACAACTGACAAAATCGAGGAAGAAACATTGAATTCATTGGAATCTTCATCGGAAACAACTGTACCATCACTTTTATGGGATACCTATACAACCACTCTAGAAAACTCTCAAGATGATATTGAAACTACAATATTGGATACAACAACAGAAAATATTTTAGCAAAATCCTCTGCCATTAGTAATAGTGAGGTACCTTTATTATCAGCAAATCATAGAACGAGAAAAGTTTTGTTAAGAAAAAGGCCATCCACAACACAATCGTCTCTTCAACAAACTCAAAGAGACCAAAATTCACGACGGCGGAAAATTGTAAGACGTCTTCGACCCCTTCAAGATAAAGATACGAATACAACCTCCACAGAATTAAAACGAAGAAACAATCGATACACTGACAGAAAATTAATACAAAATACAAATTCTAAAGATTCAAATGATGATAATGAAAGTCAAAAGTCGACTGTTTCTTCCGTTAACTTCTCTGTTACTCCTAGATCGCCTAGTAGATATCTAATTCGCAAAAAAATAATCACACAACCAGATTCTGACGCTTCTACTCCAAGATTAGAAGTATCTGGTACTATTATTAATAAACGTAAACAGCTTTTTGATCGTTACCGCCCAATTTCAGCGTCATCCACAAGTCAACCAAATGATATAATTATTCATGATAATGTATATGAAAATTCTGAATCTTCTGACTACAACGAAAATTTAGCACCTGCAATTTCAAAAACTACATATAGAAAAAGTACATTTAGACCTCATGAATCCAGTTTTGATGATGCTTCCAAAGATGACTCAGCTAAGGCTCAAACATTTGATTACCGAAGATCAAGAACAAGATTCAAGCCTAATAAGGATAACGAACCAAAAGACTTCGAAAATTTTACACCCAAAAACAAAGTTACTTCCCGTTATGTTTCAAGGACTACTTCTACAACAGAAAGTAGTGTTCAAGAGACTTTGATACCCACTAAAAAATTCGATTATTTCGCAGATGCCATTAAACGTGGAAATCAGTTACAACGTACAACTCCAAAATATAACAGTGATAGTTCTATAGTAGTGTCGACTTCGAAGCCATCAGTTACAAGGCTTGTCACATCTATTGTAGAATCTGCAACTACAGAAAGGCAAAGGATTTCGATAAAGAAAAAATATTCATCTTTAACTTCTACCACTTTTATTCCTAAACCTACAACGATTTTGCCAAATTCATTTTTGCACAAACAAAAGGGAAAGAATAGGGAGGTGTTGTTAAATGAAATACCTCGCGGTTTTTCAACAGAGCAAAGTATTGAATGGTCAACTTTGCCAATCGAAAGTGAATTTGTTGATAGAAAATTCACAACGGAACCTAGTGAGGAATCATCATCGACAATAGAAATCGAGTCAGTTTTTAGCAATCTAGTAGGACACTAGATAAATATTTATTTATAAATTGTTAACTTAAAGGCCATCTACTACCCTGATCACTATTAAGCCACTCCATGAACATGATCATCTACAGTACACTTGAAACTTTATTTTTCAAACACTTCTTTATTCTCTGGCTTGATGGTATTTACTACACTACTTTGTTTCTGCTTCTTTTCCTCTCACTTATTCCATGGACAATCTGTGATTCATAGAAACCAGAAGAATACACATTATATATTCTGATTTCTAGGTTTTGGATGAGCTGATACATCATCATCATGTCGTCAAGGATTTAACAGCTAATAAAACTACAAACGATTTTATATCAGAATTTCCAAAGAAAATAAGTGTCTTTGCTGGTAACTTATTTAGTCAGCCAGAAAATGATACAGGAAATATTTCGATTATTCATAAATCTGAATTAGTAAATACTTCAAATGAATCAGATATTGAAAGGGTTGTAAAAGTGCCAGTAAGAATAGTAGATGGTCCAGAAGATGAATATTTCTTATTACAAATTCCTGGACACAAATTTAATCTATCCGGAGTTGGCTCCATATTAAAAATTGAAGTTTTGAAGACCAATGATTATAATATAAGTAATGTAAATATGTTAAAAAATGTTGATGATATTGATACGTCAAATGGATCATTAATATCAGAGCAATCAAGTCCATCCAATAAATCAGAAATCATTCAAGCAGAATTAGACGTTAAGGTTACAAATTCCGGTTTTAATATTGATAATCACACTTTAAGAAGATATGTGTCTTTAGGCGAACTTGATGATAAGTTAATATTAGAAAATGACGTTACTACTACATCTTATACAGGACTGCTATCAGAAAATTTAAATTCTCAAAATATTAAAAATAATACAAATAGAATTTTAAATATAACAATAATTGATAGTGCCATTAATAACTCAAAAAATTTATCAAGCAACAATAAGCAGTCATTTTCAAATGCAACTTCGACAATTAAAACTACTCCATCATTTCGAAGTAACCAAAACCCAATGGAAAAAAGACAAATGCATAGACAACGTGTTATAATATATCGCGGATCAACGAAGCATATGCCAACAAATAGCTCTTCTCAAAGAAGGTGGATAATGAAGAAAGTTGTTCGCAGGAGAGTCAGACCAGTAAGACCAAAGTCAACAGACGACTTAGAGACCAGTGCCACGGCACCAGTGGCCAACGTGATCGATGCCTACATCGAGGTCAGTTTAGATTGAAAAACAAAAATGGGTAGGGCCAAAACAGCAAGCCACGAAAATAAACATAACGAGTGCCTTCGCTATAATAACCACTACTCAGTTCATGCGATGCCCTAATGTCTTCATATTCAATCTAATACACTGCTTACGCATTGGAAATATGTGTCAATGTCGAGCTACTTCAACTATCTTCTTGTGGATGAATTGAATCATTTTTTCTGTCACTCTCGAAATCGGTGTCTTCTGTAGATATGTCTATAGTAGTGAAAAATCTTTAGCGTCAGTCTACTGCTTTACTTCTTTAACAGTAACTTTTATTTCAATGGAGAAGCGATAATTTACTACATCAGTGCCAATAATATACGATTAAGAAATTTTCATTTAATTCTAGTTCCTGGCAATGTTCAAGTGTATTTTAAACAAAACATTTTACCCTTTTCAAAAACTCAATACATTAACATACTTATTTTAATCTTTGATTGCATTAATTATACTGATATTATACATATGACGAATGACAAAAAAAGAAAAACGAATATGATCAACATTACTATTGTTTTTTACCGAAATACGCACTTAATTATTCTCACATATAATAGAATACACTGTACATGCACTCATACCGTGGCGTATCACAATGTATGATATTGTCACAAACACGATTACGTAATGCACGCAATGTAGGTGGAATTGTTCTTATAGTAATGTAAAACTGACGATCAAAACAGGTAAATAGCTCGAGGAATCCAGGATTAAGCTTATTCCGACGTCCAGGGGAGCCGCCGCTGCCTCGAGGCGTTTATACAGCCATATCGTCCGCGACGTTATCCCCGACGAAGAAAATCTATCCGGTGCAAATCGGTCTAGATAGTACACGCGTGGTGGGAATAATGGCCGATCAGAGTGGCAATCCACAAAATTTGGAACTGATAATAGCCGATCCACCAGCATCGCTAACCTCGACAACTGACTCGGGTATAAAACCCACGGCTACGATATTTATAATCATGTGACTGAATTCTTTGTTTCTAAGTGGTTTGCGAATCTCTGTTAGTTAAAAAGTAGAAACAAAAAGCTGCGTGTTGTTCTCTACCACTTTTTTTTTCTATATTATCGCTCCATACATATACTTACTTCTATCATTTCTTATCGACTGGCAGGTTCATTGTTTACTTCTAATAATTTTAATATACACAGCTCAACGCCTGGCTATGGAACTGAGTTTACATTACGACTGCAAAACTAACTCTTTGTGCAGGATCCTTTATATCATTGTTTTCGTGATCATCTCTCGCAGTGGCATGGTTGTGGTTCTCTTCACAAATTCAGCGTACTCTACTTCACACTACTTTTATTTATTGCGTTACCAACTCATACTTCCTATTGTGTGCAATTCGATTGACACATATTTATATCAAGCTCAACATATTATCATTCATCTCTTTAAGTTAAGGCTGTAAAACATGGTATAGAATTCAAGGCCATTGGGGTTGGTTCTCTCGGTGTATAGTATACATTTTTTTTTCATTCTCTGTCTTTTCTGCGCACTACATATATATACATATGTGTTCCCACGTGACGAGCGTTGCAAAAAGCGCTCGCATCACGTGCGGAATATGTGATTTAATAACTGTGCTTAACACTATGTGGGGTGAAAACTGTCTTTTTATGTATGTCTTCTTTAACAAAGCAATTAATGCATTTTAAACCAAAAAAAACAAAAACAAAACGTGGCTAATGTGCCTTACCAAAAACCAAATTTGTTTTCTAATTAATCAATTCCGTGCGAGAGTATGGATTTCATTTACTAATGTGTTACACGGTCCACGACAATAGGTAGCGCACCCGCCAGCAGGCCCAACAGCAGGCGCAAGATCAGCACGACAATCTCTCCGCGAACGACTGAAGAAACACCCGCAGCGAGTACCAGCTCAAGTAGGATTATCTCCTCGGAGAAGCGGCGCCAAGGCTTGAAGTACGATTCCAATAGAATAGCGGCGCACAATTCTTATCAGAGCGTGCGCTCGAGGCCTTATAAACCTGCAGTAACCGATTACGATTATTACGAGGACGAGGAGGAGCGATTTGTTGGCAAACCGAACGGCAAGTTACTTATCACTAGCAGAGGCTTGATCAAGTGCCTCGACCAGGGAAACTTTCCGCATCCGAGCTCCTGCAGGAAGTTCATCTCCTGTGCCAAGATGGTTAATGGCATCGTGATAGGAACCGAGTACACGTGTCCGGATAAATTGTCTTTCGATCCGATTGGCGGGATCTGTAATTGGTCGGCCGGTCTTGGATGCAGTGAGTAATTCATCAGGCAGTGAAGGCGAAATTAAAGATTATTATGTAAATCAAAATTAATGACGATTGGCGTACGGAATGATTAAACTTTTATATTTTTTATTGTATCGATGTGGCAGATACAAGACTTCGATTTTCTTTGAACGATTCTGATTTTTTTTTGTGATCCTTGCAATATTTTTTTAGTAGCATGTTATGAAAAGAAAGTGTAAAAGTACACAATTTAGTCGAGATGAACTGCAGGCATTATAGGTTAATTTTAATTATATATTTATGTAAATGATATATGCGTAAATGTGTCTTTTTTAATGTAGCTGTTAATTATAAGCATATTTTCTTTGTAAATTAATTATTACAATCGGAGTGCTGAAAAATAACAAGTTCTTTTTTTATAAACACTCGAATTTTTTTTGTACATATTGTCTTAAACATAATCTCGCAGTCATGTGTAAATAATAAGTTAGGATAAAGTTATATTATAATTATACTGTGGTACATATGCGCAATAATTTATGTACTTGAATAATACGTTAATTTATACGTACTTCATATATCAGAAATTGGTATTAAATAAATGAAAATTTTCCATTTTTATTCTGCAAAATACTTTTATTTAAATTGTATATCCTAAATTTTACTTTTAATCACATTCTGTGTAAAAAAAAGTACGCCATATAACTTTAATTTTTCTATATTGTATACATTTTTATACTTATATTTTTAAAATAAAAGTATATAATACAAAAGTATCAAAATTTTGTATAATTTACTTTTTACACTTAAGTATTCCTTCAATAAAATAATTATAAGAAATAAAATATACATATTTATAAGTTTAAATCACATGATTTGTGATATCTTTCTATTGAACAGTCAATTATTCGATCATGTACTTCTGTCTAACTGTTTATGAAAATATCTATCTATATAATATCTTGGAATAAAATTTTTTACAACAATAACGTTATATAAGGTGTGAAAAATGGTCGAATTTACCGAAGATTAAAATTTTAAGTTCACACTTTCATAAAAATTAAAGTAAAGATTTAATACTTTTTACTTCCAGTTTATAGATTTAATTTCCATTAAATATATCGAAAAATATAGTTTAGAATAAAACTGATGTAAAAATCGAATCAACACATTTTTGCAATTGATAAAAAAACCATTATATGATGCGCAGGATGAACTTTCTAATAAATATTTTCGTACTAATTATCGATAAGTTATCTGCACAATAGAGCTCCAACGGTAATGATCAGTAGAACGGTAATGATCAGTAGAAGCTCTGCCTTACCGATCATTAATACATCAGAAAATATTTACTAGTTTTTATATACTAGTACCTACTTGTAGGTTCACAATAATTCCGCAAGAGGTGCTATCTTAATCTGCAGTTTGAACATGGAAACATGAAAGTATTCAGACAATTAGCCAATCGTCCTGCATATACAACGAGTCTCAATAATAAATTTTGCATTTATCCTTCGATTATCAATTGACAACATTACCCTATGCAACATGACAAGTTGTTCTTTCAATTTTTTGAGATGAATTCATCGCGAAATATTGCGTTAATTTTTAGTAATTTTAATTTTTGAAAAATCAACAACAATAGATCGGCCTGGTCAACTGCCAAAATATAAACAAGCGTTTGATAGCCGAGCTATGTACATCTACCGTTGTGTGCCTCGACAAAACTCGTTTCGTCTAATATCATGGGAGTATTCAGTCTATTTCCTTATTTATTACACACACACACACTGGCCTGTTCTTATAGAGGCAATACATAAATTCGCGAACGTGTTCTTAATTACCTGCCATGGCCGAGTAGAGTCTTACGTTAACTCGTATGCATCAATTATCGGGTACTTACAGCGTGTTAACCCTTTAACGCTCAAAAGGCCAAAATTTTAACGTCAACTTCAAGCCCGTGTCATTCAATTATAACCCGTGTGGAAAAAATTTTAGGATACATATTCTTATGTGAAAAAATCTCATCTTTTGAATGGCATCGCCAAATTTGTCAATATATGACCGCAAATTGTTTATTTTTAACAATAAACAAAAAAAATGCAGATTTTCAATATTTTTTTTCTCTTAAAGCATTTTTTAAACTATGTTCTCGGTACTTAAGAACATTCTAACTCATCAGGATGCGGAACCCGAAAGTTGTACTTCAAAAATATACTATGGGATATTTTGATTTTTATTGTTAACCAATCCAAAATGGCGTCCGAATGCCCAAAATTATTACAAAATCGCAGTAATATGCATTTTTGAAGTCTAATCAAAGTTTTAGCGGACAAAATGACTTTTCTGAGCTTTGTGATAACAGGTTAGATGTATATTAGCAAAATTAGTTCAGACAATTGATTTTCAAGATGGCTGCCGTGATGAGTCCGCTAAAATAACGTATTTTCACAGCTTTATAGGCACTGTATAGTCTTCAATCCTTTTTATTCAAT
>UELV01096297.1:0-16014 GCA_900490015.1 Megastigmus stigmatizans | reverse complement strand
CACGCACGCACGCACGCACGCACGCACGCACGCACGCACGCACGCACGCACGCACGCACGCACGCGCACACACACACACACACACACACACACACACACGCATGCATGCACGCGCTCACGCCAACATAATAACAAGAGCGCACGCAGGAATTTGCATGCATCCACGATCGCGCGCTCATATACACAAACACGAGATATGAAAGAGAGCTAGAGAGAGAGAGAGAGAGAGAGAGAGGCGCGTGTGCTGCTAACGCAAGTCTCGAAGTGGTCCTACTAGATCTCGAAATTCTTTCAAGGTACAGAACCAGTTCGTTTGTCGCCGGGATGGGAGGGAACTGGTAGGCCCGACGACGAGCTCAACTTCAAAGGCGTTACCATGGACCAGGCAGATCTTGAACTCAATCCCCCCAAGGATAGGTAAAGTTTTAACCCTTATTTATGTATTTTCAACAAATATATTTCTCTTAGGAAAGCAATGTTTTCCTAAGCTGAGGCAAGACAAATCTGTAACAGTGGCGTTTGAGTGAAAACTTTTTCTCTACCGCTGATCCGACAATTTCTACGTTTTTATTAAGTACTTAAGAATATGCAGATTCAAAACCCTTCAAAACTCAATGTACGGGGCTTTATGTCGGTTGAATCAGCTGGCTCGTGCGAAAAAATCACCTTCTCGATTCGATTTATCATTAGTTGTATATACGTGATAAAATTTCGTAAAAAGTCTTCATCTTGTATGGGTATCGTTGGCTCTGTGGTAAAAGGTTCTGTTTCAAATTTTAGATTGAAAAAGCTTCTATCTGAATGTTTCAGGTCAAACAAGATTCTATCTAAAATTTCAGTTCGAAAAAGCATCTATCTCAAATTTCTGGCTGCAATAGGTTCTATTTCGCCAATACGTCTTATTCTCTCATGGAAATTAATGCTTACTCGCGCAAGATTACCAAAGATTTTTTTCTTTTTCTTTCTTTTTTTTATTTTTTTCTTTTCATCTAAGTAGTGACGTACAATTTAGATTGAAAGAAAGATTATATATATATATATATGAAATTTCTCAAGTCAAATTTCACGTTTATACAACATGTCTGCTAATTTAAAGTTGAAAGATAAAAATGAGTTCGCGAGATGAAACCTAATTAAAATTTGAGGAAATAGAAACCTGTATCATTGAGACGAAAATCTAATCAACCTATTGCGCCGCATATCTATATTTTTCAAAAAACCATGTCACTTCACAATGAATTTTCTGTACTTTCTAATAGAAAACAAATGTATCAGTATAATAGTATAAGCTTTCATTAAGCAAAGTAGATAAAGAAGTATACATAATATATAATAGTATAAGCTTACATTAAGCAAAGTAGATAAAGAAGTATTCATGATAAGCTTGAAGAAAGTATTATACTGTTGAAATATTTTGAAGTAATTTATACAGGATGAAAACATTTCGGTTTAGAATTTTGTTGCATAAAAAGAATAAACTTTTACGAGTGTATATCAATATTTGTTGTTATGCTGAACAGGCTTAGTCTGTTTTCTTTTCTCAAACGAAAGAATGCCCTTTACGAGTATATATTCTATGCTCGTAGCTATATCGGCAAAGGCAGGCGGCAGAGCTGCCACTTCTACGAACTTTTTTCGCTGTTCCTGCGAATTCCACCGCTATCCTAAGTACAGGAAAAATAAGAAATGCACTGTTACAGATATTTTTTCCTCATATTTAAGCGACTTTTTTCCGTCATGAAAAGTATACATTTAACAACCCAAGTACGCAATCTATCATATTAATGATTTCTGCATGTGAGAGAGCTTAATGATAAAATTGATTTGAATTATACGTACCTATATAGGCGAATTAAATCTCTAAAAACAATTACGAATGATAATTCATTGCACGGTATTTGATTCTATTAAATGCTTAGGCAACTTGACACAGAGATTATTAAGCAAAGGATTTTATAGTACTCGAATTCGACTTACCAAACCTTCACGAGGGAAATACTTATCTGAAAGCTTTTAATGCAACGTATGAAAATTTAATAAAAGAAATAAATCTCGGCTATAGGTACATATAGTAAACGTACTTAAATGAAACTAAAAGTATACTATTTGCCCAGAGTAATATTAGTATAGTGCATATGAGTATATCATAGATAGAAAGTCAAATTGTGCGTAAGAGTGTATGTCTTGAGGCATAAATTTGCACAGAATGATCGTTACAGGTAAACATCAAGCAAAGGTACGCTGTATATAACTATATAAAATGATAAATATATTATTTTTCTGTTTTCTCCGACAGATTAAACATCGTATTGTTCATAATGATACTGCACGGCATTGGCGCCTTGATGCCTTGGAACATGTTTATAACGGCGAAAGACGTAAGTTTTTTCATTAGCATTTCTATCGAGAGGCTAATTTTACACTGCGTCAAATGACGTGTACCTAAGAACTTGATTAATTTTTTTGTTCGCTTTTTTTCGCAGTATTTCGTCGAACATAAACTATCGAAAAATTACACAGGAATTGAATCGCCTTACGCCGAAAACTTTCTGGCGTCTGTGGGATTGTGCGCCCAGATACCCAATTTCTTGTTCAATTGGCTGAACATATTTTTACCTTTAGGGTAAGAATATACGGAATTACATTTAGGGTGACTCGTTTATTTATTTGGAGATGTGCAAATCTCATGGCTGGAAAAACTCCAACCTTACCGGTTTTTGCATTTAACTAAATATATAGAAGATGGAGACTAATTTCTGGAAAATTCTGTCACCACTTCTATAACGATGGTTCCACTTTCATGAAACTCCAACCACAATATTCACAGTGATTTGGGTTCTTGAAAATTTGGGAGCTAGAAATCGCTGCAAATTACGAAAGTAATTTACGACGACCAAAATCTCTGTAAATTATGGACGTTATTATCGATGAGGTGACAGAGAAATTTTTCAAAAAATTAGTCTATATTTATATATTTTGTTAAATGTCTAACTGCATACAATTATGAATATTTAAAAATTTTTGTGTAATTAAAATTACTGCCTATTATAGCGTAGCCCGAGAGCTGGTGATAAAAGTCTACAAAAGTTTTGTAATGGCTAATTTTTGGATATGTTATAGTATTGATGGTGTACATGAGTCAGCACCTACTCCAAACGTCAGGTACTGGAACACCTGGGGGCGGCGCGCTTTGCAACATGTAAAATGGCGACATGCATTACAAGAGTTTTGTAATAGCTGAAAATTGGCAGAGATATTGGTTATAATATAAAAAAAATCCGAGGAACCAGTCAGACCTCATAATTTTGGAACACGGCCAGTCAGCACGTCGCGAAAGATGTCGAATGGGAGGTGTCGGTACAAGAGTTTTGTAATGGCTGAAACTTTGTTTATTCATTAATTATTATATATAACATTATTTATGAATTATGTGATTACTGATAGAGACACTAAAAATCGATGGTGGATATGGAAATGCGAAGTATGCTTTATGAAAAGGTTAAATAAATATTTATTTTCATGTATGCATCGCAAATGAGAAAGAAATGATAGTAGCTTATGCGAGAATAACTTTTTATCGATTAATAATGATGTATAAATCATTATAATAAAGATTATGGTATAAAAAACCGTGAAGAACCAGTCAGACTGCATAATGTGGTTGACTGCGTCTGTTCCACTAGACTGAGGTCTGACTGATTTTTTCTTATATTGTATACAATAATAAATGAATAAACAAAGTATCAGCCATTACAAAACTCTTGTACCGACACCTCCCATTCGACATCTTTCGCGACGTACTGACTGGCCATGTTCTAAAATTATGAGTTCTGACTGGTTCCTCGCGTTTTTTTATATTATAATCAATATCTCTGCCAATTTTCAGCTATTACAAAACTCTTGTAATGCATGTCGCCATTTTACATGTTTCAAAGCGCGCCGCCCCCAGGTGTTCCAGTACCTGACGTTCGGAGTAGGTGCTGACTCATGTACACCATCAGTACTATAACATATCCAAAAATTAGCCATTACAAAACTCTTGCAGATTTTTGTCATCAGTTCCTTACATATTCACTTTATTCATCTAAAATCTATCTCATTTTAGATTTTTTATCTATTTTATGGACTGAACGTGCAATTGAATTTTACGTCTACGTTATCAAAAATAATAATTTTTGTTTGTAATCAGTATCCCTAGAAAGGCTGAAAATTGTTTCATTGGTTTTCAGGGGCAATTTAACGACGCGTATAGTATGGGGAATTTTTATACAAGTTCTTATATTTGTATTTACCGTCGTATTGGCGATGACAGACACTTCCTCCTGGGCAGGGGCATTTTTCTGGATAACAATGATTTCTATTATTGTTTTAAATAGTGAGTACTCTAATTATTAATCATATCCGTAATAAACGCCCCTCTATTGTTATATGTGTATACGTTATTTTGTAGCTTCTAATGGTATCTACCAGAATTCAGTATTTGGAATGGCAGCTAAGCTACCGGGTAAATATACAGGAGCTGTGGTTCTAGGATCGGTAAGAATTTTCTTTACTTTATAAATAAATTTCAATAATGTTTTTCGTCCTGCACGAATTTCTGGAATCAATCTGACGTATAATTTGACTAGTTAATGCAGTACTAAAATACCATCACATCAGCTAGACATTTTAGACATAGGAAGTGGTACTTTGATACAAAGCCGTAATCTGTAATTTCATTCTCATGTTACAGAACATAAGTGGAACGTTTACATCTGTTATCAGTTTCCTCGCCCAGTACTTTGCACCAAACCCAAGGACCTCTGCCATATATTACTTTATAACTGCACTATTTGTACTTCTAGCCTGTTTCGACACCTATTTTGCACTTCCGATCAATGTAAGTAATCCATCCAAGATCTTATATTTTATAAAGCATATAATCAAATCCATCATTGAGAATGCCTTCATTTTTTCATTAGCGATTCTATCGCTACCACGAGTTCCTGCACCAGAAGGAAGCAAAAAAGAAGACGATCGAATACGGAACGCGGAGTAGTTCCAAGTCACCGCCACTCTGGAAGGTGTTCAAACAATGCGCCCCGCAGTGCTTCAACGTCTGGTTCGTCTTCTTCGTCACGCTCGCACTCTTCCCGTCCGTTCAGTCCGATGTCCGGAGATCAGATCCTAATTTCATTGTCCCGGAAAAATTCTATGTCACCCTTATGTGCTTTATGACGTTTAATGTGACCGCCATGCTGGGCAGCTACTTAGCCTCGCTCTTCCAATGGGTGAGCTCTCGCTTTTTTCACTGTATGTCCGTCAATGAAACTTGCAGGTCAAGGTGTCTTCATAAGACACGCACTTAGATAATTCGGGCAAGTGCTAATTATACGTGTTTTTAACGACGAGAATTGCATTGTGTATTTCGATGCCTATTATTGTTTAGAAGTAACTTGTTTAGAGGTACTTGTAAAAAATTTGTGTTCTGAAAATGCAAGTTTGACATATGCATCTCAAATATTCACCTAGCCAAGTCAACTTATTCGCTTTTAATAAGTGTTAATTATAATTATATAGTATCGCCCAATGACTAAGTCCAAAGTTAGCTGAGGCCTAGCCTTACCCGCATTCAAATTCAATTGCAAAAATAAATACACAGTAAATGAATTGCTATCGCTTTTTCGTTTCAGTTTTCAGGACTAATCGAAAAATAATCTGCTTGCAATGAAAAGCCCACAAAGTTTTAAATATAAATTACCTACATTATTAATATAGTTTCGTAATTTAAATTACATATTATATTTCTTAGTAATTTTACTATTTTTGAATCAATTTTTATTTGTTTTCAGCCCAGTAAAAACTACGTTATTATTCCAATTCTGCTTCGCGCTTTGCTTATACCGCTCTTCTTGATCTGCAACTATTTACCCAAAGGCATGGAATTCAGTGATCGGAGTTTCATATTAATCCAAGATGACTGGATCTTTTTTGTTATTGCTGTGACAATGGGCATAACTAGCGGGTACTTTTCATCAGTTGCTATGGTATACTGTTCAAGGTAAGGACTAGAGAAGAGCGCTTTCGTTAAGCGACTCAATTTTACAATTAATACAGTCAAGGAAATAAAAATTTAAAAATTAATCAATTTTTCGCTAGTACATAAAACAAAGTGCTAATATTTTTTTAATATAAGGTGATTAGTTGATTCCCAGCATCTACATGAATTAAGTACGACAAGTATGCACTGCCATATTTTTTTCCATTTATCGGCTGTACGATTTAGCATTTTTATGAATGCACCGTGAATATTTAGTGAATTTAATTATTTTAAAGTATTTTCGAAGTATAAACACACTTCAACTCGTTATAAAAGGAATACTAAAATTCTTAACCTCTTCAAAATGTTGTAGTTTGAAAAGTTTTGATTGACTTTCGTTACAAACGATAATCAATTTTTGAATTAAAATATATATTTTATTTCTTAAATAATTAATTCTCATCAAAGTATTAATCTTTTATCGAATTATTAAATATAAAAAATAAGGGCCTTTCCACAAATACCAAAATTCCAAATCTTGGATAATAAGTGATCACGATTTTCTTTATTGAACGCCTTAAGGAGAAATCAGTGTAAACTACATTAACTTGAAGAGACTTATCCAAGGCCTACGACTAATAATCATTAAAAATTGAAAGATTGCAAAGCATGGAGCGGCTCTTTAAAAAGCCATGCTGCTTTCCAATTGATTGGGAATTTACCTGAAGAAAACATTTTATTACAAACATTTATAACTGGGTTTTCTATAACCGAATGACAACGATTTATTAAGAGTGCCGGAACTCCATCTGGTCCCGGATTAATATTATCTTTATATATAATTTTTTTTTCCCATAGTATATCTATAAAATTTCCATCAGATTACCAAAATACGTCTACCTAACTTTTGCAAATCGTCTTCTTTTCCAAAATTTAAAAAGATTAAGAATTGGTTCAATTTCTTTGTCGAGTCAGTGGATACCGGTGGAGGAAAAAATTAGTCATTTACCCATGCGCAGTATTTAAGTATAAAGAATATCATATGGGAATTCGACATAGGTACTCATTTGGACTTACGAAAGGACAGGGATTCAGCGAATCTGACCATCATTATTAATTATTAATATTAAACATACACGGTATATAAGAAGAGCATTAACACATTAGAGCCGAAGCGACCATTTTTGGACACTTGATGTTCCCGGGAACTAGATTACAGTAAAATGAATCCAAAATGTGACCCGTAGGATATTTCCATCTGCTCTATTGATTCCCGACATACCATCGGAGAAGGACTGCAGTAGCTGCAAAATGTTAGTTTTTCTTTTTACCGTAATATAGTTCCCGGGTACATCAATTGTACAAAATTGGTCGCTTCGTCACTAATGGGTTAAATTGCAATTTAATAAATGAAAGCTATGAAAATACTTTCATTAATGTATTTATAATTTGTATTCTATTTGGAAAGTTTGTTCAGCTTATCAAATAATTTCTAAAAACACGATAAATTTTTAATTCTAGCTCGGTAGAGCCACAATATGCGTCGACCGCCGGAATGTTCGGTGCAGCTTTCCTCGTCACCGGTGTTACCTCCGGCATCTTGTTCTCATGGGTGATGCCTCTTGTCGTCAAGACATTCGGCTAATACATCTAAGCATGTGAGTCCATACATAGATCTCAAGAAGTTCAAGAATCAGAGTGCAAGGACTGAAGTTGGAATAGTAAGCAAAGGTACCTAGAGGAAAGTAACAAGATGCCAAATTACAAAGTCAGACAGATTCTTTTGTGACCTCATTAAACTCGAGCTTCAAAGAATATATGAAAGAAATACTTGTTCTCTTATATCATCGTTATTTTTAAAGCTATTGAATTGAATAAAAAAGAGGCGTAACATGCGATATAGCAATCGATACTATCTTAGATCGTAAAATAGAAATGTACAGGCAGAAACTAAATAACTTGGGGTTAGGTTGATCATATTCATTTGTTGAAGTTATAATAGAATTGTTGAATGACAATGTGAATGCGATAAGTCTGAAAGTGGAATTTTTTATCCATTCAAACTATAATATTTGTATAATGACGAATCTTATACAGTGGGCATCGCAGTTGAGAATCTGTACGTATGTTTGCGAAAAAGTTGTTAACGATCAAATTGATTTGATGATTTATTTATACGATTTAGCATATGCTCAGTTTAAAAAGTATGCAAATTTATTTATTGCAGTTGTATACTATATAAGACAATTGTACATTTATAACTATAAAGATAGTTATGTGATCGTGCATGCTTTCTCATTTTTAAATTTCAAATGAACTTTGATATACAAAATTGTTAAATATAACAATTTTGTAATGAAACATGCTACTACTTGTGTATTATGATACAGATTCTCAATCGCGTGCGGAGGGAAAAAAGCTTTTACTAGATAAACAACTGAGCAGCTGGACCAAAAAGCCTTATAAACGTTGATAAGAGATAAAACCAGCGATATTACAAAAGAAAAACAAAAAAAAAGAAAAAGAATATTAAACTGCAGCCGCTTGTTAAGCACATGTACATGTATATTATAATATTACTGACAAAAATTTTTTGTAAATTCAGTGAAAACAGAGTGAAAACTTTTATAATCTCGATTTGTCAAACACTTTTTAAGAAGTATTAAGGTAGTTCTTTAAAAACTTCATAGTCAACTGAGGGTGTATAAAAGTTCACAAATGTTGTTTAGTGTATCTTATGAGTATTTAGTAAATTGAAATATAAACTAAAAAACAATTTAACCTTACAAATTATATTTATATCGTAACAGAAATAATTGTTTTATGTACACATAATTTTCATTGTTATGTATACTGTTCCTATTAACAATATACCACTTCTACATTTTTAACTGAAAATATTTAACCAAAAATACTTTGGTACATATAATTTTTAGTCATAACCAGATACAAAATGTTCCAGAATAAATTTTATATTATTATTTGTATATAATTTATTGATGAGAATGTAAATAGATTATATTCAAAATTGCGTAAAACTCATAAAGTTAAGTATATTTCTAATTTTCATTAAAAAAAAAACATTTGACAGAAGTAGACATTAAAAGAACTACCATAATTATAAAAATATAATGCTGCCATAGACTTAACATATTATGTTGAGCAAAGCAAGGAATTTATGACAAGATTATTATTGTTGTAATACATTTTTATACCGTCGTTTTTATCTTTATATATATATATATATTATTATTATTATTCCTTTAACAACTTGCGATTATGCGTTTGATCGCGATATATAGTACAAGTGCACGATCTATTTTTATTTTAATATTCGAATCATCACTCAAACCTTTTACATTATTTCCATTTCATAATATGAAAAAATGACGTATATATACGTATATTTATCTATCTGAGACATCTTCTCTTGGACAATCACGTAAAATCTTTTTTCTAGTTGTATATAATGGACTATTTATAATGTTGAACAGTTGATTTTATGTACTAAAAGTTTCAGCTACTTTTAACTATAAGCATACGATAATTATTAAGTTTTTAAAGTGTTCTTTTTTCAAGTCTTATATTACTACTTATAATTTTTTGTTTTTCATAATTTTCCTGCATTATTATACAAGGCTTAACGCTAAATAAAGGAATATAGATTTATGAAACAAAGTTTGTCAGCAAAAAATGAATTTAATAAGACTGCTTCATTTCAAGAACAACTCGAACGAGTCTAATTTCGCTTATCATTCAATCAAACGGATTATGCTTATATCTATTCTTTAATACTTTGCGTAAATTAGCCTAATGCACCCATTCCTGCTTTAATTCTCACTAGTCTTGTATCTACTAGAGATGTATCAAAAACTTTTCCTATACACTTTTCGTAAATCATCATTGAATCTCTTTACATTATATAAATGATTATTCTAATCACTGTTAACTTTATCTATCTCTCAATATATAAAGACGATCGGCGAAATAATAAAATTTCATGACCACTATGCTAATTATAAGTTTTATTAACACTTTTTCTTCTCTGTTAATTAATCATCAATCAAATTTACTTCTAATTTTCCATCAATATTTGCCAAATCTCAGAAAAATAGTGCATACAGTGTATACGATCTATCTATCTTTTACATTTATGTTTTAATTGAATGTAAAAAAATTAAATGTAAATTATCTGAATACTGTAAAATTATTCTTAATACGCTAATCTTGCATGAATTTTATTTATGCTACATACATGTACTTTAATTTCTATCTATTGAACGATTCTAAATATTTTTATAATGTAGTAAAAACTTATAGATTATCATGTATGTAAGAAACGAAAAGGAATGTGGTTTGTATTCTATTTGGCATAAAGCAACAAAGTTTAGTCCAATATTCTTGTAGATGGGTAATTCTCCTCAATAAGCAATGCAGACAATAAATTCAGGAAATAAAAGTAAAAATAAAATTCGATTCGATTCAATTTAATGAAGAAAGTATCGAACTTTGATATTTAGAATAGATGAAATATTTTTATAACTCGATTCTTTCATAAAGTATGAGTTATAATTTAATTTCGTGTTGTTTATTTTATGCGTTAGCTTTTATTTAAAAAATCCTCGCCAAAGAGTTATGAAATTGTGTTGTTGAAAGCGTAAACTAGGCAGGATGACGAGTAGACTTTTCTTTGTAGTTGCGTTGCGTTAAAAAGAGAAATATTAATGTAAAAAATGAATAACATTGCGCGTTCGTCATAATTACATTTATACATCCAGCATTATAAAATTAAAAGTCCAAGTTAAATATGAATAAGTATGTACATGGAATGTTCACGTCATTTCCATCCTACCAAGTAGATAAAGACGTTAAATAAATCATTATAAAAAACTTAAATGGAAGTCTTATATTTTTATCACCTTGTTTTTTTTTATTTAAATTATTCATTTGTTTTGGAAAATATAGTTTATTTTTTACTTAATAATTTTTTACAATTAAGTTTACAAGTAAGTATTATGAATAATATTCTACATAATTAAAAATCCTTATAAGTTAATGTGAGATAAAGAGAGATATAAATCTAAAGTGTATGATACAGATTGTGCTCCAGTGTCTTACATAACGAAAACTTTTTCAATTTTCTTATAAGGAAATACTTCTTTGGTTTTTGGACAAATCACAGTTCCATTGTTTTCCTTTGCCATTTTTGCCAGAGCCTAAATAATGTTAAAATATTATTTTAATTATAGAAAAAGGAAAATATATATATTTATTTCTGCTTTATTACAAGTGCGAGGATTACTTATGTCACTTGTATCATATACTATTTTTTTAACTCAGTGGGTGAAATTTTTTCTTGGTATCAGTCACAATTTAAATTTTCTCACTCTTTTCAATTTTAATAGTTTTTTTGTATTTTGATGCTCAGTATGCCAAGTAAATTACTTTGCACAGACACAAGGAGTCGTATTTCACAAAGCGAGTTGATAAAATAGTATGTAAAACAAATAAGTATTATGTTAAATATATTTTTTAATTTCAAAAGACACCCATTTCGTTTAGTCTCAAGTCATTTTGTTATTACATTAAAAATAGTGGCTTATCATATTCTATTCATAGTTTTTCCAACTAATTTAAAATAAGTAATAATAATTTTAAGTCTTACCTTTTCACCATACACATAGCCATTCGGCATCATCATTGGATGATTATATTCATTAAGTGCTTTACCACTGATACTACAAACCAGCCTTGACTGTGAACAATGAGCAAAAGGTAAAGGAATAGCGAGTTCATTGAGAGTCTCATTACACACTGGACAACTGGGATTTTTGCCTTCTTTACTTGCACTGTAACACTGTGGCGTTTTAAGAGCTGATAATCCAGCTTGTAATGCTACTGTAAAAACACTTTGACTAGCCAGTTGAAAAAGTCTATAATTTTCATGACGGAATTGTTCTATTAATCTGTCCCATCTAAAAGTGATAACATTAATTTATGTAATAAAAGTATTTTTTAATAAATTTTTAAAATGTTCTAATTTAAAATTTTCTAATCCACTCAAAAGATAAAATAAAATAATACGTAAGTGTTTCAAAAAAATTAAATTACTAGGATATATATATCTTTTTTAGACGCACCGTTTTTCATCCAATAAATCTTTATATGGACTATGATGAGGATCTGCTGGAAATGCTAGCTGACCCATACAAGCTTGTATTTCCTGTAGTTGATAATCTTCGTAATTAGCAAAACACTTTCGTGCATGCTTTACAGCATCTAGCCTTCGATCAGAGCGTACAAGCTCAATGAATTCCTGAACACGTAAGTTAAATTCCATAGTACTGCCCAGCTTTCGTAGTTTTGATCGATTGTCATGACACCATCCTAAACATCTGGCTGTTTCATGATTAGCTAATGAGTTTTCTACTTCTCGTGAGACCATAAAAACATCTGAAATTTTTATATAAAATTATTATCTGTATTTTCAAAGGTTTAGTAATAAGTTTATCTAATTATAACCTCATTCAACAATTAATACTTTTATAAAGAAACAATTACTAATTTAAGTAATTTAAATAATATTGTACATAAGTACAATTTTGTAGTTATCAAAAAATAAATAACAGCAAATTTTTATTCTTTTATTTAAAATTTTAGTTTCTCCAAAACTTTTTTCAAGTACCTTTTTATATACAAAATTTTATATTTTCTAAAAATTATTAAAAGTATTTAGGAAATACATTTAAATTATTGCTATGCAAGAAATACAATAATTTTAAAATTGAATTTTTTCAAGTAAAATTTTTTTAATTAGATTAAAAAAAAAAATTATACAATACCTATATTTGTCAAATCTCTAAGATCACTAGTATCGGCTAATTTCATGGCAGTTTTATAATATCCTTTACGGAGAAAATATTCTACCAACATTCGATCCAATCTTTGTCTTCTCCATTGATTCACTGCACTAGGGGCTGTATTTGCATGATCTTTTAGATGATCCAACCTTCTTTTGCAAACCATACCAGCTTGTAATTCCTCAGCAAAGGATTCTTCAGCTTTTCTCTTCAGTACTTGAAGTTTGGCCACTACACCACCCAAAAGACGAGTTATTTCACCTGTTCGAACACCTTTTCCTTCTTCTGTTAAACCTATTTTTTCAAATTCATTAGCTGCTATCTGAACATGAGATACTTCTCGATCCAATGATTTTTGTGCATAGCGAAACTTTTTGTTCAACAATTCATATGGCACCTGCATACCAAATATAAAAAATATATTTAAACAAGTTTATGAGAACATATAATGTAGAAGATAATAAATTTATTGATTGTGTACTATGTATTACTTAAAATAACAGTGCTAAGCAATTTATATTTACTTATAAAAGCAGCATCTGAAAATCCTGTTTTACATATCATCGCAGACTTTTTCTTTTTCTAAATAAGAAAAAGAGATCCCCTTTTTTTCGTTCGGCAAGAAAAAATAAATAAAAACCGAAATATCTCTTCCTCAAAAATACAAAGAAAAATCCAGGTAATTTCTACATAAAAATATAATATCAACATGCAGCAAATGAAAATTATTGATGTCATTGAAAAGAGATAGAGAAAGGTACGGCATTATCGAAATAAACATACAAGCGTGCGATGAAAGCGTACATTATACTGTTAAAAAGAGTAATGAAGAGGGGGGAAAGAATACGAGACACAAAGGAGAGAGAGAGAGTAAGACTGAAATTTTTGTTTACCTTCAATGTCGGATGTTCCAAACTTTTTATGTCCGACATTATGTAGCTGGTGATATCGCAGTTCGTTTATGCCGTGACACTCGTCCCTCAAAATCCCTCACACTACCTCATAGATACTCGAAGAAGGCAATACCCCGATAAACGCAGCAGCTGGGTGTTGTAATATTAAAACAGAATTCAAACTAAAAAAGAAAAGAATAAACTAAAGTATGTACAGCAGAAACTCGCGCAAAGCCAGTGCTACCGATGTCTATGAATGATATGTACGCGTAACGATATTCAAGTCTATCTCGGGAAAATCAATTGCTAGTACAAGAAATGCGAAACGAAATCATGTCGTATAAGTACTGTAATGCTAATGTAGTCGTCGACTGGTCGTTCCAAGTCCGTACCACTACCAGGAGTATATCTATACGCCCAACACACCAGCTGATCCTCTCGAGCAATAGCAGCGACAGAACTGCGAGACTGTAGTCTATAGTCTGTATATAGAAGGTATATAGAGTAAACAGTAGTGTCAGTATAGTGGAGGAAATACCTATGCAGAAAATTATGGGCGAAGAAACAGTGCAGACTGCAGAGTGCAAACTGCAAAGCACGTTCGTAACGACGAATGCATATACTGTGTGCTGTGGCAGCACTGTAACCTGCGAGCATGGTTTATACTACATATATATGAACGATTCCACGCGAATGGAAAAATAAAAAATTTTAAAATCGCTAAAACTTTCGAAAAATGTTACATTCTGTGTCCAATACATGTTTCTAAATTTTGAGAGACCTATATGCAAGGGTCTAATTACTATCAAGTCTCAAAGATATACCAAAAATGGAATTTTTTTTGAATTTTCAAATCTTTGTGATTTTTTATCTTAAAATTTTCTGATACAATCATAAAAATGGTAAATAAAAAAGTTGCATTTTACCTCAAGAATATGTCTGAATTTTTTCAGAATGTTTAGTAAAGGTCTGTGCTTGGTCGATATTATAGCCCCTACATGTACTTGAAAATCTAACTCAGGCTGGCATGATCGATTTCATCATATAAGGTCTCAAAATCTTCCTTGACTTGAGCACTTCAATTAAACCCTTATAGAAGATGCTCAAAGAAATAAGAGCCACAGCACTTAAAAAAAAAGACATTTTTATCAATTTATATGTCAAATGGGAATTTCCATGTAAATTTATATGTGATAAAAATGACTTGTTTTGAAGTGATGTAGCTCTTATCTCTTTGAGCTGTCCATCTTCTATAGTGAGATTTTTTCAAATGTATGAAGAGACTATATCGATCAATCACAGACCTTCACTAAACATTCTGAAAAAAAAAACATACTCTTGGGGTAAAATGCAGCAAGTTTTGTACTTACCAATTTTATGAATCTATCAGAAAATTTTGAGATAAAAAATCACAAAAATTTGAAAATTCAAAGAAATTCCATTTTTGGTGTATCTTTGGTTTTGTTTCAGCGATTTTAAAATTTTTTATTTTTCCGTTCGCGTGGAATCATCCATATATATACATATATGGAATGTGACTAATATGAGGCGTCATACGTTGTTCCTTACCAGAGATGAATAGGAAGATCACTGATGACATAGGCCAGAGCGCATCAAGTCCTTTCCCCCGCGAGCTACCGCCTCTAGCGGCTAAAGTCCCAAACCGTACGCACAATCTGACTTCGCGCGAGGAGGAGAAATGGGGGAGGGAACATCAACAAAAGTCGAGCGGCCGTATATGAAACACACGAAAAATATGTAGCATAAATTGAAAATTAATATTAAAGTGTAAAGTAATGCAGATGAAAAGAGTTATCGATTTATAATTATTTTTACTCTTATTTTATAATAGACATTATATAATTATTGCATTCAAATATTTGTTAAACCTGAAGAAAATTATAAGAAAAGTATTATTGCTTATTCTTAAAACTATTTGTTTGAGGCCGTGTAGCTTAATTTCACAATTATATTAAGGTTTTAAAATCAATTTAAATTTCTTTAGATTTGGTTCTTGAGTGCTATTAGACCTTTCGAGCCTCTTAATTTGGATGTTTCTATATCTATTTTTATAATATATTAAGATTGATATGTTAGCAGCTCTTGAATTTCAACTAATAGTTAAGAAACAGTGTCATTTATAAGTAAATAAACACGAAAAATTAAAAAAAAACGCATAAAACTACGGTCTGTATCTTTTTGAATCTATCAAAAAGTACAAATTGGACCATATGGATTTTGT
>UELV01096276.1:0-13159 GCA_900490015.1 Megastigmus stigmatizans | reverse complement strand
TCAGTGTTAAGGAGCGCACCTTTGGATCCTAAGGTCGTGGGTTCTAGCCCCGCGTCCGCGTACTTTTACCTCGATTTTCCTAAATCCTGCCCCGTTACAATATATATATATATATATATATATAAACAGTCAAGTTCTGGTATTTCTGGGACGATTTCAAGTGTGCATTGTTATTTTCTGGGAGATCTAAGAAAAAAAGATAGATGGATTATCATCTTCTGGGATATTCTGATGCGTATCACAATATTTCTTTAGTAACATTTTCGTGTCTTAATACATAACAGCGACCGGAAATAGAATTGGGCGCCGCAGGCGAACATCATTGGGGTGGGGGGTTGTGGGGTTTTAGTTTATTATATAATTGACACAATTTTCATTTCGTAAAAACCCAGCCATTGTGAACAATCTTTTAAGAATCCCAGAATCACACACATACGCATATATTTAGAGTCGTACATGTTTACGAGGACACCATTATGGGGCTTTCTGTGCACCTACACATCGAGTACAACCGAATCCTATCTCTAGACACAAAAAGCTACGGAGCGCATTACTTAGACTCCATCATCAGCGACCTTATGCCCCTCGACATCGAATACAGTCAAATTCTACACCTGGATACGAAAAGCTACGGAGCGTACTACTTAGACTCCATCATCGGTGACCCTATACACCTAGACATCGAGTATGACCAATTTCCACACCTTGACACGAAAAGCTATAGAGCGTATTATCTGGACATCATTATTGGCGACCCTGTACACCTAGACATCGAGACGATCAAATTTCACATCTAAACACAAAAACCTACGGAGCGTACTACTTAGACTCCATCATTGGCGACCTTATACACCTAGACTTCGAATACGGTCAAATTCTACAGCTAGACACGAAAAGCTACGGAGCGCACTAGTTAGACTCCATCATCGGCGACACTGTACACCTAGACATCGAATACGACCGAATTCCACATCTAGATATAATTATCGATATTCACACCTAGACAGAGTATAATATGATTATATTATATTAATATACAATCTTTATCGGCATCTTCCAATATTTAATTTATGTATCTATATATTTTATTCTCTATATGTTACCTTTATTTCGTATTATTAGTTTCTACTTGTAATATCTTGATGATGGCATACATGGAATAGACTCGTATCGAGAAGAAATTTGTATGTATTTGTATATCTATATATAGCGTCTGAACTACTCGATAAATTGTCATTAAATTATGAATTTAAAAAAAGAAAACTAAGTCATCGCGAAAGGAAAACAGAGTCCAAATCATACTCTGAGTTACTAGCGTACCATGCGAGGTGAAGAGGTAGCAGCGCAACACAGCAGGAGCAGCTATACGAGAGTTGTCTCTCACGAGCTACACCGTTGCGCGCGTGCCACCTTCTCAGCGCGCATAGTCGCCTGGTAGGCGGGCCGAAGATGGTAGGCGGACCGAAGAAGGTCGGCATTGGACCTCTCACAGAGCTACCTACCATCAATATAGTGTAACCAACTTAATCCTCATGTTTCGTGGATATTTCTCCTCTCGCGACGTTGAGAATATTTATCGAAATTTTGACGTGTTTATATATCTATATATAGTGGCTGAATTCTTATCCTCTTTTTGTACGTATTTGTATATCTATATACAGCGGCAGCCGAAAATTTAGCGAAAGGAAATAGTTGCCCGAAAATTAGCATTGACGATAACTTAAGAACAAAATAATAATCTTTGGGGATGAAACTTTTTTCAATTAAAGTAGAAATTTGAAATCTATTTATTAAGCCCCAGAAAACTACATAAAACCAATGCAAAGCATAAATTAATAGAAATGGTGAAAAAATTGTTGAGGTTAAAAAGCATAATAGGAAGGCTCGTCTGCGCCCTGCGGTTCTTATACTTGCCATCGGGGGCGCTGTCGCATCCCTCGATTAACGCTATAAATGAGATGGATATATGTTCTCTAAAATTTTTTTTTTAATTATGTTTAAAATGGTTTTATAGACGGTTTTTAGAAAATTAGTATCCTCAATTCTATTTAAAGTATTATTATAAAAAAATAATAATGCTTCAGAGACAGTACTCATACTCGTACAGGATACACGACGAACACAAGCCCGTACGCGAGAAGACCGACGACGAACATATGGAATATCTAGCGCTCGGCTGCTTGTCCGTCAGAGGACTTGGTCAACGCAGTGAGCGAGTATGTTTTCAGCTATAAACAAGTAGAGCAGGGAAGGTTAGGCGCGCTCTCCTTTCCCGGCGCTTCTGCCGTGGCGCGGAAGATTCGCCCAGTTTCCACCCTGCCGCCGGCGTGGGAACGGAGGCGCGAACTGATTGGCTGATTTTCTCGACAAAACTCGACAAATTAAATTTTTTTTTTCTTTAAAAGGTTAAATATCGTCAGAAATACCATATTTCTTTATCTTTAACATTATAACCTGCAGCAGAATAACTTATTTCAAATATTAAAATTTTTTTTATTTGTGTACTTAATGTTAATCAATTTTATTTAAATAAATAATTACTTAATGTCGATGGTTGGGACGAACCAGTTTGCGTTTCGGTCGTACGCTGAAAAGGGTTGCGTTTCGCCCGTCCTCAAAGAAAGGTGCTGTTTCGTATAGGCTCGTAGAAAGGTTGCGTTTCGCCCGTACTCGAAGAAAGGTTGCGCTTCGCCCGTACTCGAAGAAATGTTCTACTTCGTTTACGCGCTGGAAAAGGTTGCTTTTCGCCCACACACGAAGAAAGATTTTATTACACTGAAAGAAAAACAAAATTAATGTTACTAAAAACTTCGGTACCCAGTACCGGAGTGCTTTGGAATACAGTATCCAGTAAGGCGGACTTTGTTACCGGATAAAGTCTAGGACGGTCAGTCGGAGTGTTATAACAGTTATGTATAACGCATTTTAAAATATATAATAAATTGCTTTTGTTTTGTAATTAAATAAAAATATTTTTTATGAAGTATTGAGTTTCTAACCTTTTTCGGCATAGTGCTGGACTAATGCAATGCCTATGTTATAACTTTTCTGCATATTTTGAGGTTAGAATTAATTTTTCGCTTATATTTCGAGAACTGTTCTAGCAAAAAAGATCAAATTTTTTGACATTCCTAGAAGGAATCGACTTTTCGGTATGTATAAGTAAACTTTTTAAGAATCTCATTTTTTTAGGTTAGTATTCGCTTTTCACATTTATATCGGAACCTGATGAAGCTAGAGAGTAACGAACAAAAATTCTACGTTTCTTAAAAAAGGATTCACTTTTCGATATTATCAATAGACATACTCTTTAAAATTATTTTTTGAGGTTAGATTTCCTAGTTCAGCATTGCATCCAAATGTTCTCGAGATATAAGCGAAAGTTATATGGTTATATTTTAAATACAGCGACGGCTGACCGTATTAGACTTTGTTCGGTAACAAAGTGCACCTTACAGGATGCTCTATTCTGGAGCACTTCGGTGCAGAGTACCGGAGTTTCCGATAACATCAACTTTGTTTTTTTCTCAGTGTAATAAAATCTTTCTTCGAATGTGACGAAACGCAACCTTCTCCAGCGCGTAAACGAAGTAGAACCTTACTTCGAGCGCGGCTGAAACGCAACCTTTTTCAGCGTGCTGCCGAAACGCAATCTTCTTCGTCCCAATCGCTGACATTAATTAATTATTTATATTTAAAAAAAATTGATTAACATTAAGTATACATTAATAATGTATTTTAGTATTTGAAATAATTTATTCTGCTGCAGGTACTTTGTTGATTTTCGAATCGGGGTCCTGCAAAAACTGTCGTAAAAATAATGCCTTAGCCTACACGACCAATTATTCAAATTTAGACTGAAACTCGTACTCGCTTTTCAACCTCACCGACGATAAAATAATTTAAATATATATAATATATGTATATATAGTTTTCTTCAAGTAAGTAAAGTTCATATTCATAATAATACATTACAAAATTATGCGTTGTTATATACGCACAACGGAAATATAAAAATCATATTAATTACAGCGAAATCATATTAGTACATTGTGTAGTACACACTTTCCTCGAATGAGAAGTCGAACTTCTCGCATAGTGATTCGATCAAAATACATTGTTAATATATGACTATTATATCGGGTGTTAAAGGGAAGTAGAATAGGCTCTACGGCATTAGATAGAGCGGAAAATTCTAAGTGAAAAATCCTGTTGTAACTTTTCTATCCGATCAATATTCATTGAGTAATTATCGATTGAAAATTAGCTGAGCGGACCAATCAGGAGAGAGCTGTAGCACACTCTCTCGCATACTGGAAATACTATTCCGCGTGGAATGCTCACTGCAGGTGTATATGCTCGCAGAAAATCCTCGATCCCCAATGCTGCTCATATGTAGGTACATGCTCTTTATTCTCTACATTGAACAAAATTTGAATTGACCATAAACGTGTAATCTATACTCAAATGATTTTAATGTTTTTCCGCTAGCTATGCGGGTATCTGTAAGTTTGAACATAGACTTTTTATTGGTCTTAATTTACCTCGGGAGATTGAGAATATAGAAACTGCAGAATCATTTTATTGTGCAAATGGTACATGAAATAAGAAATGATGTTTTCATTATATTGTAGTATAAACGGATTTGAAAATAATTTCAATATACTTGGGATAAATCCGTAGAAAAAGAAGATTAATTTTATTATATTCCATTTAAAAGACCGAGATGCATTCTTAAAAAGTTAGAAAAAATGGGTATGGAAAACGTAATTTTTTTTTTTTTTTTTATTATTATTTTTAACGTCGCTCTATTTATGCTCCCATGCAGTGCTAATCAGCGACGGAGATCTACAGTGTGTTTGTAAACAAAGCACATGTAATATTTTTACAGAGGTGCTTGTGTCAATCGGCCGAGACTTGGGCTCGAACCCGGGACCGCCGGACTACGAGCCCATCGCTCTATCGACCGAGCCACCGTAGGCCTCGTTATAAGAATTTAAAAGTAAAAATACGTATTAGAACTCCACAATTTAATCTCTACATTAAAGTGATAAATAAACTCCGTTCGAATAAATAAGAAACTAACATGAGAAAGGAAGAAAGAGAAGAGACAGAGAGAGAGAGAGAGAGAGAATAGAATAGAATATAATTTATTGAGACCAGGGGGCTTTACCCCATTTGGTTCGAAAAGCATATCTAATTACAATTCATAGTAAACTTTAAAGTAATAATAACCAAAATAACAGTAATAACAATGATAATAAGAAACATAATAATAAAGATAATAAAGAATAATGAAACAAAGTGTAATAATAATAATAACGAAGTAAAAATAAAAAATATTATATTATAAAAATGCTCGATTGAAATAATTGCTGAATAAAAAGAAGAAGATATTAAAAAAAAAAGAAAAAAAAAGTGATTAAAATGGCTAATAAAAATGATTTTAAATAATAGCATGACTCTTCACAATGTTCTGCAGGAACCAATGACGCTGATAAAAGGCGGTCTTCCTTCCCTCAGTTGGATTAAATTTTGATGGCGGGTTGATCAGTCCCTTATGCCTTCCAGCCGCCCTCTCATGGCTCAGTCGGCCCTGTCGCGATCCAGCAGCTGCTGAAATAAGCGAGGCTTAAAGCTGAACTGCAGCGGATCCAGACTGTTGAGCAAATTTGACGCCGTGATGGTGAAGGATTGCCGCTAAGCTTCAGTCCGTGGCGTATTGAAAATGAGAACTCTGGAAGGGAGGCGGCTGGAGGGACGCACATTTCGTCGACATTCGTACGCCGGAAATTGACGGCCAAGTAGGCGGGATGCGGAATGCCATGATGTTGTATGCCAGCGAGCGTATGAAGTACTCGCGGCATCTGGCAGCAGAAAGTCAGCCCAGGCTAATGCAGTGCGGGGTGACATGTCCCATGCGGGGAATGGTGCCACAAACGAAGCGCACGCAAGCATTAAGAGCGCGCTGGATCTTGGTGCTGCGCATTTTGTCTAGATCATGATAGACAGCGCACGCATAGTCGAAATGCGGAAAGATTAAGCTCTCAACTAGATTCTTCTTCGTAGAACTAGAAAAAGCATGTTTGTAGAATTTGAGGGTACGAAGAGAATAATGGATGCGACGTAGAACTTGGTTCACATGCGGTGACCAGTTGAGAGTGTGGGTAATTATAACACCAAGATTTGAGAATCTTAACAAGGGAGGCGTACGGGATTGGAACCTCGAAAATGATGACTTTGGGGATGCTCTCAAGGTCTACGCTAGAGATGAAAGCCACGCTGCCCAGGAGCATCGCCTTCGTCTTTCCGAGGTTAAGAGATAGGCCTTTTGTGGCAGCCCAGGCGGCCACTGCCTCCGCTTTGCGAGTAATGGTCGCGATACCCTCGTGGAGATCAGCCGGATAAAAGGAGTGGTAGACCTGGGTGTCGTCGGCGAAGATCATATGCGGTGCGACGCTCAGGACAGATGGAAGGTCGTTGATGAATACGACATAAAGGAGTGGTCCAAGAACGCTCCCTTGCGAGACGCCGGCCATGACTGATCCATTCTGAGGTCGAGCCACCCTCGTCTACCACTGCTTGGAGCCTATGGTGACGATAGGCATAAAACCAAGCGAGGGCTGCGTCGGAGCACATTAATCGCTTAAATTTTTGAAGCAGGAGGCCATGGGGGACTGTGTCGGACGCTTTCGAAAAGTCGAATAGCACAAGCGCTGTGATAATTCGCTTATCTATCGCTGCGCGGATGTCGTCGAGTACCCCCAACAGGCTCGTCTGGGTGCTATGCCTCCGGCGAAATCTGGCCTGTCACGAGTCGAGGAGACCAGACGACTCGAGGTGGCGTGAAAGTTGGTCATGCGCCACGCGCTCGAGTGCTTTGGAAAGCTCAATAAGTAGTGCGATCAGTCTGGTGTCAGACATCGACGACATGGTGGCCTTTTTCGCCAGGGGGGAGGGAAAGGTTCGTTTCCAAAGTTCGGGGAAACCGGTGCTACTCAGCGAGAAATTAAACAGAGCTGTGGTCGGGGATAGGATCGTTGGGGCCGCCAGCTTGAGCATTTCCGCTGAGACGCCATCCGGTCCCGACGCCTTGGAGGTGGATCTACCGATGGCCAGCGAGACTTCGCGCTGTGATACCGTCGCAAAGCTAAACAGCTGACCAGCGGCGGCGGTGGACGTCGCCAGCGAAAGCCTCTGGAGAATGGAAGGCGACAAAGGCACTGCGTCTGCGGCAACGTTGGCGTACTGCCTATTTAGATCCGAGCCCGAGAAATAATTAAAGGGCGAAGCTCGAGGAGTACTCGAGACTCCCATTTTTCAGAGCTCGCGCCATTCTTGGACGAATCAATTTTATTACAGATCAGCCTGCGCAGAGCCTTAAATCTATCGAAGGTAGAAGGTGAGCCTCAGCATTAGGCAGCAAAGTTATGAGAATGTGCGGAGGGCGATGAGTGAGTAGTATAAGTAGTACAATTAAGCGGATCAGCCAAGAATCTGGGGTCGAAGTGTTTTTGAAGGCCGCCGACCAGATGACCTTGATTTATTGTGTGCAGAGAACGTGATAGAATAGATTTTGAGATTTTAGGCGGAATGGAAATGTTATAGATCAGTGTGATGAGGTCGTGGCCAGCAATGAATGGAGAGATGGATTTAGTATATTAGACGAGTGAAGAATGATTACTAATAATGAAGAGATCGAGCCAGGTATTAGAGAGGCGATCGCAATATACGGCGTGATGCGTGGGCTGCGATGGCACCAGAAAGATAGAAAGAGCGTCGATGCTCTCATGAAAGTGTGTGGAGGCTGAATTTGCCACGACCATATTAATATTGAAGTCACCCGTGATGATGATGTCAGTGTAGGCTTGCGAAAAGCCTGCAAGGGTATTGAAGAAAAGATCAAGGTAGGCGGCGTGAGGGCGTATATACACCACTGCTAGGAGAATGGCTGTGCACTCTAGCGACAGCTCTAGTATGAGAAACTCCGGTGTGTTATTAAAAGTCGCATCTGACTGTACTTTAAAGAGGTTGTTAATATAGACGCCTACACCTCCTCCCTCCTTATCAACTCTGTCATGGCGAAAATAATTATAGCCGGGCAATTGGAGTGTAGAGTCGGCATCCAGTTGCGTGAGAAAGGTCTTTGATACGGCGAGAACGTCGACTGGATGAGAGGCGAGGTGAGATTCAACGAGTGAAAAATGCGACTTCAGTCGATTCACGTTAATGTGAGTGACTGAGAGTTGCGATGAATTTCGAGGCGGATTTCGAGGTGGACCCTGTAGACCTCAGGCCATACGCGGGGCCGGTTGCGGGGACTCAAGGTCAACAGCTGAGTAGATGGGAATCAGCGGACCGGTCGGCGTACTCCGCATGCAGACCATTAGGTCGCAAACTACCGGTCTCACGTAATTGAGGTGTTTGTAGGCGGGAGGGCCTGGCCAAGAAGCAAATGGACCTCCTTCGGCCAGAGTGCACGCAGGTATATCTGCGCTGTGCCTACAGACCCGAAGATGGCGTCGCAGGTGAGATTTTCAAGCCTCGAAGAGCGCGATAAAACGAGGTCCCTATTTTGAGGCGATGAAAGCCTGGTGAGCAGCGCGCGAGTACTTGGCTGCGCAGCAGCGCCTGAAGAAGCAGCGGCGGAAGAGCTCGCGCGGGCGCCTCCAGGAAGCCACTCGCGTGTCTCAACAATCAAGCCAGCAAGAAGCGGCAGCTGCAGCGCGGAGAAAATGCGAGAGATGACTTGTTGAGAGGCGAGGCCGGCGAGTTGGAGAATTCCGGAGAGTAGCATCTCGTAGGTGTCATATCCCTCTCTGCCCCTGAAGCGCAGCCGTTCGAGAGTGGTCGTGCAGTAGCGGACATCGTGTCGGATGCTGAGAGCGATGAGAACGGACTCAGTGAAGAGCCTGGTGGGCTGGAGTAGGAACGAAGTTGCTTTGTGACTTGCTCCTCGAATGGCGAGATAGGCGAGGCTTGGAGTTTCGCTCAGGCAACAGAGCTGGGACTGGGACTGGTCGGCGGGCGGAGGCTGCAGCGATGCGGGTGTTGGGGTGCAGCAACGTACTTCACGAGAGGAGACAAACCACGCTACGTCGCAGCAGGAAACGTGAAGAAGGTTGTGGCAGATAATACAGGGCACCTCCGACCCAGCCTTACGAGACACCTGTGTTGAGCAGACCGGGCACGTGTGCTTAGTCATGAACACCTGGGCAGCAGTGCTCCAGGTGCCATCTATCGGGTTACGTCGAAAGCTGAGACCTGGATGTCAGTCGGTCAAGCGAATTTCCCGGAAGCTTCGCGAAAAAGTCGTGAGAAGTGTCAAGCGCTGCGAAGGTTGCCGTAGAGGACGACGACAGTGGTACCAACTGTCCCGGTGAAAATTTTGCACTCGCGTGTTCGAAAAGCGATGAAAATTCGCTCGAGAAAATTTCGCGGTTAAGCGGGGAGCCTAACCTCAAAAATTATGCAAAGATATTGCGAAGATAATCTCACTCGAATTGTGGTGTGCACCACCTCACAAACGGCACCAACGTGGGCGAGTGGTCCAGGGAAGCCGTGGATTGAGTTTCGTCCGAATTGGAAATGCAGCAGCCTCAGAAGTACGTTATAGATGCAGAGCGCCGGTACCAGTCAACCGTCAGCCATCCGGTTAGTTTTGGCCAAAAAATTTCTCACGAGCAACGATGAATGAGCAGGTGCATTATCGTGATGCAAAAACCATGAGTTGTTTTTCCACAGTTCCGGGCGTTTGTTGCGTATCATGCCCAAAATATCCGACAAAATTGCATGGCACGAGCCAATCGATATGCCAACGTCTTCAGCAACTTCTCTGACGGTGATTCGACGATTTTTCAACACAATTTTTTTCACTGCTTCAACTTCTTCATCTATTGTTGACGTGCTGGGGCGTCCATGGCGAGGTTCGTCATTGACATCTTCTCGGCCTTCTTGAAACAGCCTGTACCACTTATACACATTTCTTTTACCCATAGTAGACTCTTCGTATGCTACTGTCAACATTTTAAGAGTTTTAGAGCACTTGATTCCATTTTTTACACAAAATTTAATGCAAATTCTTTGCTCCATTTTTTCGATAGTAGAAAATCGCCGAGCACAACAAACACTTCTAACCTCTTATGCCTCTCAAAAACAAACAAGAAATTGTATATACTTGAAACTGTGAATATATGATCGTGACGAGTGTACCAATACAAAAAAAAATGAAATTGGGATGTGCGTACCCCGTGAAATTTAAAAAGTCACCTTACTTTTTGAACACCCCTCGTATATACATATGACTTTGTAATATCACAGTCATGCTTAAGTCTAAAGTTTAGTCAAATACATTTTAAAAAATAAAAAATAGTGATATCACAGATAAGTTACAATACAGTAAAAATTCAGTCTTTAAAATCTATCACGTCATTCCTTAAAAATTAAATCTAGATACAAAACAGTTTACGAACAGGTTACAACAAGGTTGCGCGAGCTTTCACACCTCATCACTTGCACAACGTCTGTCCATTCTTTCCTTAAATTACATACGTACTCGAACAATGAAACAAAGGATAATAAATTAGGACAGGACGATGTACAGGATTAGGACGGCTCACATGTCGCTTAACCTACATTTAATAATCTAATCTAGATTGAGAAGGAATCTCCTCAAAGCAGTCTTGAACCTACTGAGTGATGGTAGATGACGAATTTCAGCAGGAAGAGAGTTCCATAAATGCGTACCATGCACTTGGAAAGTGTTGTTTCCCACAGTTGTACGCATACGGGGAATTGCGAGATCTTTTATTTCTCCCCTAGCGGTAGCTCTAGGCACATACCTAGAAAAGAGACATTCTAGGTAGCCTGGTGAACGCATTCGCATGATTTTGTACATAAGTACCCCAATAAAGTATCGTCTCCTAGTATCAGTGCGCAGTCAGCCCAGAGAAACCCTATGGAGAGAAATGTGGTCATCCCCCCTAACACCTAGTACATATCTCACACATGAATTTTGCAGTACTTGTAATCGATTTCTCAACTCCTGAGAGGCATCGACAAAAACCACCGAGCAGTAGTCTAGATGAGGGAACAACAGAACCGTTGCAAGTTGTTTACGCAATGCTTCAGTGGTGTACCGGCGGAAAAATCTTAAACCGTATAAAATCCGATTAAATTTCCTCGTAATCATATCTACGTGTGGCCTCCAAGAAAGTTTTGACTTCAGCACAACACCGAGGTTAGCGACAGTCTCGGAAAAGGGGATATGGACATCATCTCCAAGCCGAACACAGCGGACAGGATCACAAAAAAACTCTGTAACATACTTGTTACAACCGAAAATAATGTCTTTTGTCTTCGCTGCGTTGCGCTTTAGAGAAGCGCCAGTCGCCCAGTCCGACACCGCCTTTGCTGACATCTCAAGCTTCCGTATTCCCTCATCCAAACACTCTCGGGGTACCTGAATATAAATCTGTAAATCGTCTGCATATAAAATGTGTTCAAAGCTCCCAGGAGTGAGGGCGTCACGTACGTCATTGATGTAGAGGCAAAACAACAGGGGCCCCAGAACTGAACCCTGCGGAACACCCAAACATGTGCCAAGCCATGATGACCTGCCCAAGTTACTAGTAAAAACACATTGTTCTCTCCCCGAAAGATACGAGTTAATCCACAAAAGTGCAGTCCTGGAAAACCCCATCAATCTCAGCTTGTCAAGAAGGCGAGCATGTGATATCGTGTCGAATGCCTTACTGAAATTGAAAAGTAAAAGTACAGTCATAAGTTTCTTGTCGATACCTGTCCGTATTTGATCTGTAAGTCTGAGTAGAGCAGTCGGAGTTGAATGATGCTTACGAAAACCAGTCTGTTTTGGATCTAGCAGCCCACCCTCTGAAAGATACTCCTGAATCTGGTCATGCACGATCTTCTCCAGCACCTGTGAAAGGAAACAACGTAGGGCAATTGGACGGAAGTCCATGAGCGATGTTGGTGCTGTCTTTTTTTAAAGAGGCCTTCCCTTTGCCCTCTTCCATAGGACCGGAAAAAAACCCCTGCGTAGAGAGGAATTGAACAGATTTACCAAGAACTTCCCCAGGACAGGGAGGGCCTTAATGATCACACTTTGAGGAATGTTATCCTCTCCTCGCGCCTTTGACGAAAAGTGAGAGATGGCAATAACCACATCTGCTGTGGTTACATGCTTAAATGAAAAACCGCCTTCCTGCGCACTCTGAATAATTCTTGCCCTCTTTTCACTGTCGTCCCGATTAGAGACCGACACCCCGGCAAAGTGCTCGTTTAGCTGCTCCGGAGCAAAACCATTCAAATCCTCTCTCTGCTTGGGGAGGAGTCCCAGGTCTCTTAAGTCTGTCCATACATTCCCATTCTCAAGAGCATCAAATAGACGGTTGTTGTAGTAAGTCGTCCGTGCATCGTCTGTTGTTTTGTCACAAAGATCCCTCAAACTCAAGAATTCTAATAGATACTTCGCTTTGCTTGTCCGTTTGTAACGCCGATAAGCAGCATCCCGCTTTTTGTTTAGCTGGTCTATCTCTGCACTAATCCATGGCAGTTTGCCCTTTCTGGGTACAAATTTTTTCTCCGGTGCTAACTCATTAACTGCCGCCATGAGATTATTACAGAGACAATCCAGGGCAACCTCAGTATCACAGTTATCGTCGTTTAGCACCGACCAGTCACAGCAAGACTAATATTTTACCAGTGAATTGGATAAAGTACCCTTATAATCTCGATAAATGAATGTGTCATTATTCACCGGTTGTACATGACAAGAAATGCTAACCTCAATAATATTATGCCTACTGTGAAAGCTAGTCGGCACGTTCTGTTTATCAGCGAGAGTATCACTGTCATCGACAAGAATAACGTCAATCCACGTGTGAGACGTGGGTGTATGATAAGTGGCACCATGCTGGACCAACTGTAGCGAAAGCTCCGCTGTAAGTTTGCGAATGAACTTAGCATCATCGCCTTGTTTAAGGAGATCGGCATTCAGATCCCCCATGATAATTTTATGACTATAATCAAAACATAATGTTCGCAATCTATCTAGCAGATCCGAATCCTTGATAAAAGGTATTTTTGGTGGCCTATAAATGACTGAAACAAGAATAGGTGTAGAGTCGCCCTCCTGAAC
>UELV01096248.1:0-10901 GCA_900490015.1 Megastigmus stigmatizans | reverse complement strand
CATTACAATTGTATATGTGGTATTATTTTTTTTGAGAAAAAAGAAAGCATTCTTTTTGAATACTTCTTTTAAATGTAAATTACGAAAAAGAATTCTTTTTTAATATTATACTTCTTTATTATTATAGAAGCAATTTAAATGCAGTAAAAATAAAATTATTTTCGTAGAAATTATTCTGAAAAAGAATACTTTTCTAATAATATTTAAATTTTATAAAAGTTGTTTTCTGAGGAAATATAGCATTATTTTTGAATACTTTTTGTTGAGTTTTTCTTTAACATATAAATTACAAAAAAAGAATGCTTTGTCCAAGGAGAAATGATCAGCTATGCGATTATTGCGCGTTTATTAAGATAAATCGGTACCATTACACCCAGGCATCGGCGTATAGCAAATCTTTTTTAAGAGAATGAGAGTTTAATGCAGTTTTAAGCAGACAAATGAAATATTTTGTTACCATTATTTTTATACCAATTTAGATAGTTAAATACAACTTAAATTAAAGGTTGGGTAAGGATAAGGTAACAATGAAATAATGACAACAGGTTTATCTTTTGTGATACGCCACTCGTCCAGGGTCCAAGGGTCGACCTGCAATCGCACGCCTCGTCGACACCTATAATTTGTTTAAGGCACCAGACACACTCGTGTCAGGCGACGAATGATCCACTTCACCCGGCTAAATCCAATACAAAAAAAAACAGAAGCGAAACTCTCTCTCAGAGGAGATTCCTTCGAGCGACTCGGTGGAAACGTCCGTGCCCTCGTTGCGCTCGTCACCTTGATTCCCCGCTGCTCTGCTTCTCGTCCCTCCTGTTGTCGCTTTTCGAACGTGACTCGTCACGCAAATAATAATTTATGATATTCAGGGAATAGAAGAGGGGTATGGGCAGACTCGTAATAACGACTATGTAGAGTTTAATTTTAAGAATAAATCCGATTTATTTCCTAACGCTCTACATGCTAAATCGCGTCTGTCGCTAGATTTTCGCGGTGTGCCGTTTGTCTTCGCCACGAGGCTCACGCTACAGCCCACGCCGTTGCCGTCGATTTCCGAGTCACGATCGAATTTACGTTAGACGCGGTAACACCCGTGCTCACTCAGCCAACACACTGTCATTCGATGGAATTGTCGCCCGTCGCCGGATTAGTTACTTGAAATCGCGGGCACCACACACCGATCGCGCACTGAGATAATTGTTTCGACTCACCTCGTTGTTAGGTTGCTCGACAATCGAAAAATGGCGCACGTCTGGCCCACTCACCGACGTGACCTGTCGGACCTCAACCCTCAACTCCGTGTCCTCTCGCACTTGTTCCACAACAATCCTCTCGTTGCTGTCGATTGGGTTCGTGCTGGTGTCGCTGGTAAGGTGCATGGCTCTCGTCGCTAAGTATTTGCACAAAAATCTCTATATTGCTGCTAGGCGGGATAATTCGCTGCTAAGATCACGATCGCGTGTTTCTGCTTCCAACTCTAGACGGCAAGTGCCTTCTTTTCGGAAGCTCACTTGTCGCATCCGTCTTCTTCCAGTCTTCTCTCTTCGTCGCACTCGTTAAAAGCCTATATTTGTCTCTGTCGCTTCCATGGTCGTTGTCATGTCCGAAATTCCACTCGCGTAGTTATGCACCCAGCCTATAGTACATACAAAATTCAGAGTAATAAAAATATTCGTTTAGTATACATACATACATTTTTACATCTTTGGTTTGCCCCACTTATTAGATATTTACAAAAACAGATAATTTTTTTTACAATGTACATCAATTCAGTTATCGCTTGAACCCAAAAGGTGGCGAGAAAGTTGGCGAGATGTAACCTCTTTTTTTCAAAACTACCGTACAAGTTTTGATTTCGTCTCTTGTAACAGCGTCGTGCGCAGGCGTACGTCTTATCGCTTTAAATTTTAGTACAATATCATCTTGATTCGCTGTTTCATCGTCAATGCTAGTGTTATCGCGATCAAAAACACGAACGATCAGCTCCTTTATACTATTAAAATTTATTTTTAAAGAATTTAAATAATTCAAACAAATACCCTTTACTTTGCACATTTCGAAACTATCCGCAGTAGACGGTACTTAAAACCATAAAACTTTGGGCCCCCGGAAATAAAAGTTCCTATGTACACGTCGGGCCCGTAACAGTTAAGCTCGTCGGTCATGTCACCCAGCAGGGTGCCCAATGCAGGCCTGTATTCGTCTTTGGAGCGTTCATCGCATATAAATACGCAAGAATCAGTATCGAAATAAATTACACGAGAACCCAATTTTTCTAAATATGTGTATAGTTTAAGACGAGCCTGCGCAGTGGTATAAGCGGCGATCACAACATTTGTATTAGGAGCCGGCTACATGGCCTCTTCCCTAAATCGCCAATTCGCATATAAAAGATCGTCATTAACGGGCAGTAAGTCGAACACTTCTTTTTAGGGGCTGACAAATAGTTTAAGCAAAGACTCTCGAGTTTTTATTATTTCAGTCTGTTTGAAGTTGCTACGCTGACCGAATTTATCCCAAAAAAAATTTAAACACAGTTTTGCAACGGCGCGTAAGCCTGAATTTTTTTCTATCTTATCGCGCTGTAGTTTAATACCCTCGTCCTGCGCGTACTCGTATAAATATTTCTCTTTAGCACTCTCGTCGGTGCAAGATGACGGCCAGCCACTCGCTTGCTGTTTTATATGAAGAAACGAATTAACGTACGAAGCAAAGAGCCCTCCTTCACCCGAATCCTAAACAAACTGTGTTATTTTATAGTGCCAAATGACATATATCGCAGTTACGCGGTAGCCTAGCTGAACGGTTTTCCGAATTTCATCGACAACCCAAGTTCCCGTAAATTCTCGCGCAGCAATCTCATCGTGATCGCAATCACCGTCTCGACTTTCTTCGCAGCAAGATCTGCATAGAGCGAAAAGTAACCGATTATGCATTTTTACCGGTAGTAGAGGTAGAAACAAGTCTCAAGGTGATAAAATTTTACATTTAACCAATCCCTCCACACGAGTTAAATCATAATTTTCGCCGGTTATTTCTTTACATTGAGCCCCAACTAGAATACGAGGATGTCCGAGCAGGAATCGAGCTCTTTTACACACGTAAGGATACAAAGAACATATAACCGTATATCTTATCGTTTCAGTGGGTTTAGCTACATAGTACGTCATTAAATTTTCGGTACGCCCGCCGTAGAACGTGTGTCGCGGATTCAACGTGACTTTATTTATTAAGGGGTGATTCTCCACGTAATTCGCGATATCGGGATTTTCAGTTTTTTGACGATCGAATTCGCATTCCCAAATTTCACGACATCATACCTGCGTGCCTTAGTTCTTTCAATTTTTACGCGCGTACTTTCAAAAGCTTCGTTAAATGTCCCATTGAAAGCGGTATATTTATTGCGATTGCTTTTGAAACATACGGGGCATCCGTGCATATAACAGCCCTGAAACTCGAATACAATGGGTTTATCGTCATTTCCCACCGCGGGTAAGTACCCATCTACTAAGGCCCCCTAAGGGTAGCATAAATTCGCGCGATCTGCTAGCGTGTATTATATCGCGGCCGATTTCACGCTCGCACTGCAATAGCCACTCAATTGATTTTTGCGAATGTCGATCGGCGCGTCTGTAACCGTTTCGTGGAATAATACCTATTGTGTTTAGCAACAGAAACTTTTTTCTAAATACATACGAACACGCGGATGCAATAGTATTTGCAGAAACAAAAGGGTCGGTGTCTCCCACTTCGAGAAAAATCTTTCTGAATGCGATACATGCCCGTCGTAAAATTTCAACGTCCATACGACAACATTCTACAATTTCGTGTTTGAAATAAAGAACATGATTCTCGGCATTTTCGTTTACCATTCAAAAAAAGCATTTCTCTCACTGCTGGCCATTGAGTCGGGTGCGTAAAAGCGCACATCTGGCAAGGGACCGACGTATTCCTGATTTTCGAGGGTATTAAAATAATGCGGGAATATCCTGTTTTGCTGCTAGGCGGAAGATCGAAGGTAGCAGGTAAAGAGCTCAATTTTATGTGAAAATAATTTAAACTATCGATGAATTTTGTACAACCGTGCTGTATCGTAATTATATTTTGTCCGTTAAGAATAATATTAGGTATACTTTGACTCGATCTTTCAGCTAATTCTTTCAATATAAATTGCGCGTCGAAGCCACGACCGTTCTGTGCTATACACACGATTTGGTGAAAATGAGATTTATCTCTAATACACAATTCGAGCAATTGTTTCACAGGGTCATCGCGAGAAACGAACTCGCGTATGCCACGAGTGGAGCAGCATTGCAAAATATCCAAGTCGGTACAATCGGTGCACACTTGCTGCGCAACACAAAGATTAGGTATATGTAGCTTAGTTGTCGCATGATTCTGATAAGTTGCATCTTGACGCATCTCGAAATCATAGCAAGTAAATAAATATTTTTTTATTCGATCGAGCTGACTCTGAGCTACGTTTATTGGTTGCATATAACATAATTCATTGACGCTATGCCGACACGTACAATATTTACACCAATTAACGCCACACTCGTGCGATCCGCGAAATCTGTTTGTGACTTTCAAACATCTTTCGCACACTTTAACTACATCGTACAATTTTTTATTTTTTTTCTTGTAAGACCCGTCTCGATTATGATTGTCGAAACATCGATTACCGTAAAAATTCCTATTACAATCTGCGCATTTAATAATTTCAACGTTTTCAGAATTACAGGCGGGTGAAACAAAACAACTCGAACAAATTGTTTTGCATCGATGTTGCTCTATGTAATGATATCACTTGTTACAAGAAGAGCAAAAAAATTTCGTTTTTATAACGCCGTGTAAATTTAATATAGTGTCAAAGTGTCTCGAGGCCTGTCATAACAAAGATTTATGACCCCCCTCAAATCTATACTACACTAGGCGACTGATTTGATGATAGATGCTTGTTCTAGTTGCTTTATTGTTTTTATATAAACAGTACTTTGTCCAGGACGGAGTGCACCCCATCACGGCTGGAACGGAACGAAACGTAGACATAATACTTGTAAGCGCGTCTAGTTTAGAACTGAAGCTTCTAGAACATTCCATACTACGCTGATCAAATATATCTATGGCGCAATATTCAAATATATAATGAGATATGAATAAATTGTACAGATAACTACAGTCCCTAATGCTCCTTTGTCGAACACAACTACAGCTATAAAATAATTTAAGTGATAAGCCTGAAACTTTTCAATCTCGTAGAAGCCGCAGCCGTTTCGGGGTATGCGCATGTTAGCTTCATGCACGAGTCTTTCGGCCCATTCTTATTGTAACTTGCGCCTACCATCGCGAATACCTCCCCAAACGTGCCGTGTCTCTGGTGAAGCATTATTGCGTAAGGCAATGTGAGCTTCGCCGACAACTAGCGCACACGGCAAGCACAAGTTGTCATCGTTTCTTATCAAAACCATTGATCTACTTTTTTTGATGCGCAATTGATGCGTTACGGCATCGACTGTTATACTTCTAGTTCGCCGCGCGCATGATCCAACAGGCATTTCAATAATCGTGGTTTTTAAAATAAAAGTATCATCGATGCTAAAATTCTCGTTGCTCTGCGTTAAACTGTTAGTCAAGCCCAAGAGATCTTCGTAAAAAAAGGTTCTTAAAGGTCTTAACGATATACCACCCGCTCCATGCGCGAAATTCTCGCTACTAATACTTACGCCAATTAAATCGTTTTCGTCACGCGGAATCGTAGTTAAATACGTGTGAATATCCCTAATAGCGTTTTCTAACCATATTATGGGATTGACGCGCTCGAAAGGTGGCTCGTTTATTCGCATAATTGTTCTTTTACCTGTCATCCGAAACTTTTGAATAAATGACTCGTATTCTTCTACGATTGTAAAGCGCTCGCCTGGTTGTGTTATGTCGTTGTCGACGATCGTAGGCTCGGCGCCGTCGCCGCAGCCTCCTCCTATCTGCATGATTTCATCGCCGTCGTCCATAGCAGCTTCGGTAGACGGATGCTCATGTTGGCTCGAAGCTGGCTGTGGTGAAAGCGCCGATGACGGGGGCAGCGATGGCCATGTGGAGGACGATGTGACTGGACGATACATCGTCTTGTTGATCAGCTGTAGTTATTAAAAAAACGTTTTAACTAATTATCGGTTAAATATTTTTTTAAAAACTAATAAAAGGTATTGTTTTTACTTTTTTAAAAATCATTCCTCGGACTTGCCGTCGAAACTCTCGTGTATACGCTCTAGAAGAGCATCCAATTCGACAAGCGGCAGGTTACATAGCGGTGAATTTTCAACCAGAGCATGATCGTGAAACCAGCGCAATTCTTGCGCTCGTCGCACGTGCATGATTCTACGAACGTATACAGCCAAGTTTCCGCTGCTATCGATATCCAACACATCGAGTACGGTATTACTCGCGAGTCTTCTTCGAATTACTTTTTTTTTTAAATAATAAATAAACAATTTTATTTAAAAAATAATAAATTTGTAAAAACTTACGTTCGTTTACGCGACGATCCAGAATATTGGTTTCGTCGAAGGCGTTGTAAACCAAGCGCCGCCCGTCCTCGATGTTATGGTATTCCCTTTCTCGAGGTGACACCCGATGATAATACAAATTATGCAACAGCTGTGATTGCTCCGGCGCGATGACGCCTGCGGTGCTTGTCGAAGGTCCCTCCGCTCGTTGCATCGCTCTTATGACTGCAAGGTGCGGTTCAATATATGTAGACATGACTGAGCGCCGCACGCGTAAGCCGAGCGGCTGATCGTCCACGACTTCATCCTCGGATGAAAATTCATACGACGACGATGCAGCCGAAGAATGAATACTGATGACAGCCTCCGCATCGGTATTTTCTATGTCCACAGCGTCATCATCGTCGACGTTGTTGTCGTCACCTGGCTGTACTGGCCGGCTTAAGTCTAGCTGCTCCCGTGACTGCTCCTCCTCATTTTCGGAAATATCGGACTCGCTTTCGCTTGTCCCGACATTTGCGATATTACTGCCATAATTCAACTGACGAGATACGGGATTCGCACGCCTGTCACTTTCTTCTTCATTAGAAGCAACGTAAAAAGTCTCAGCCCCCGACTCAGATATCGCGGGACTGTCGCTGTCGTCCATCAGTAACTCGCGTCTTGCTGTAAAAAATTCTAATTTAAAAAAATTATTTCTTATTCAAAAATTTATTGTCCTCGATAAATTATGCTTTTCTTTTGTAAAAAATCGAGTTAAAAAAATTTTTATGAAACAAATTATCAATAAAAAATATTTCGTTTTTTCTAAAATCATAAATTTTAATAATATGTACAACTTACCAAGCATCTCTTCATAAACGGCGTTGAGTTGGCTACAGGTACTCATATGCTGCATACCCATCTCAGCGAGTAATTCCCCAGCTATTCTTCGGAAACCACACTGCACTAATAAAAAACGCAGTTCTTGTTTCAACAACGGATAGGCCATCGTGCGCAGCCGACGCCGCCACGCGAAGGTGCATCTTCGACGCACTATAGCACTGTCCACACGTAATGCACTCGCGATATGCGCGACCACGTTTCGCAACTTGCGTTCAACACGATTATTGAACACTATAGATGGTAAGTCGATAAGCAATGGGGATTCTGGCTCATGAGCCAGAAACCCCAGAGGATTCTGGCGCATGAGCCAGAAACCCCAGAGGATTCTGGCGCATGAGCCAGAACCCCCACAGGACTGTAGGCCGTGTAAGCCGCTCAGCCTTCGCATGGGCCGTAAGCAGAGGGGGAGAAAATGAGCTAGAGTCCGCATTAATCTGATTAGACGCCAGGCCTCGGCGCAGTCGAACGGCTTACGGAGTGGGGATGCTACCAGTCTGCGCTAGGCCTCGGAAAAGTCGGACAGGCTGTGGTGTAGAAATGCGTGGCGGCGGTGGCTGCCTTGAGACGATAGATCTTGTTTACAATGCATCACCTGCGATTGCTACCTTTTTTCTTTGCCCATCATTTAAAGTGCCGAAATAAATACTTATATACCTGTATTTGAAATCTTTTCTAACCTTTTCTGCTCTAAGTAAATATTCTCGGTTCAGCGAAAAAAAATGTATTAATGGAATGCATTTTCAAACAAAGCAGTTTATAACAAAGACTGTGTCGATGCAATGTTTAACGACTATACGTCTCAACCGTTAATTTGACGAGTAAAAAAAAGTTCATCTGTATTTATACCCTCAAGGAACCTCCAAAATAGCGGATATATGGAAAGAGAAAAGTCACCTGTAAGAAAACTTGTGTGAAAATTTTTGGAAGGGGGCTGCTACTTTTTTTTGCTAAAAGCCTATGATTGGTACGGCCTAGCTCTACCGAAGGAAAGAAAAGGTCGACTTTCGGACTCTAAGCGCATTCATCGGGTAGCTCCGACCCGGCATAGACACCTACGGATCGTCCCTTATGATTCTGTAAAATACACTTTGCTTGTATAGCAGAAATTTTTTTGTATTCCAATGCTAACATTCTACATTATACATTTACTTGTATATATAGAATATTTTTTTGGAACTTAGTCTTTCAACAGAGTATTATGAAAAAAAAAGCATTTTGGTATAACTTCTCTCTTTTAAAAAATTATATATATGTAGGAAAAATAAAGTGTCATATTTGAATGCTCTATAATATGCTCTGGTAAATTTGAAATATTTTTTAAAGTATAGCAGGGGATAATGTAGAGACTTATACAACAGTTGACAATGTAGAAATTTATCTACAAATTACCATTCATAGTTTTATTTCTCACATTACATTATTTCCAGATGATACAGAAGAAATAACTAAGCAAATTTAGTAGACAAAATTTTTTTATTTTCATATTATATATTGTATACAGCTTTTCGCGTGAAGAATTGTCTACTTCATCTATACCTTCGGACGGTAAGGTAGGTTGTCTATAACTTTCCAGTAACCATGTTTTTAATACATACACATTGCGAACAGGGCAAATTTAATTTTCACATAACGTATGATATCTACAAAATACATTCATATTTGCAAATAATCTCCACAATGAAGGACAGTTCCAATCCTCAAGATTTTTAACATTAGTTAGTATTTTCTGCAGCACTTTTTTCTTTTTAATTCCTTTGACGAAAACGGTTCGGGCGTTTTGTACAACATTTTTCAACGTCTCGGCCAAATCCTCGTAGGGTATATCGCCAGAGCTCCAGGGTAGTCCATGGTAATTTCGCTTCAACCAATGATTTTCACTCTTCTGCCACTCAGAAAGCTGACACCACTTTTGAGGTGCGTGGAATAAGTAAACTGAAGGAAATGCGTCTTCGTCGATAGGTAAAACAGCAACCTCATTGATGATAAATTCATTCGATGAGGTCTGGAAACCTTGAACGTCTAATATGTACTCCATCTCCAATGTAAATGAATTGTTTTTAAATCATTTACCATATTTATACTATACTTTTATATTTCCCCCACCACTTTTACGCTTTCGTCCCGCTTCATCTTAATACGCATGCGCACTACTGCAGCAGTCTTTTAACACATCTTTTCGCTTTCCCACTCTTCCGCTCTGTGTTAGTTCAGTTTTTAGCAAGAGCGCACATCTTCTACCACGTCCACCACTCTTCAATACGCCGTCTTTTTTTGCTACGCATTGGAAACTCGCACATCTCTCCACATACATTTTAGGTTTATAAGATGGCTAAGGCTTCGACTGGAGATCACTCTTCTGAGAGCTCCAAAGCTCTTAACTCTCCTCTGACTTCTCTCTCTCTCTCGAAAGCGAAAAAAAAAAGCAAAATCATGCCGCCAGTACAATATTTTGGAGATACTCTAAAATTACCACAAAATTCACACCACTATGCAGAAAAGAATCTTGCAAGCCTCGATGATATTTCTAGGTGAATGGACTTAGCCTTAGCCAGCAACGAATTTGAATTTCAATATACATTCAGCAGAAACTAACACTGCAGAAAAATGTAAATATCAGTCGCTGCTAGCAAATTTTCAAAGTATTCTACGCAAACTCGAATACAGCTTAAAGCGAGGTGATGGAGTTTCCGTGGAGGCGGAAGGCTTACAGCAGCAGCAGCAGCAGAAAAAAGTATGCTGGGATGATGTTGAATCGGCGTTTCAAAATCTAGGTCATATTGATTACAAAGTATTTTAGAGGACGCATACACAGTGTTTAAATCACAAATAGATATATCTCTGCAAGAACACATTATGCTTAAAGTAAATACTGTTCATGCAGCTGAATATGGGAGCGTCCACCAAAAACCAGCCACAGGGCGCAGCCACAACCAGCACAGTGTCACAAGGTGAATGGTTTTCTTCGTTAAACGGATTACAACACTGTTTGAAACCAACCATTTTATAATAAATGTTTTTAATAAGTTCTCATAAAGAGAATATTTTATCCCTAAATTGTTGGAACTTATAAAACCTTGGCGATCAAATTTGGCTACAGATATTTTTGTTAAGGTCTAAATCCCTCTAGTGTAGAAAAAAATAATAAAAATTAAACAGTCAGTTACATAATGAAAAATCGGGCGTCTGAGCGCAGTATGAAGAGCGCGCGTACGGTCTCGCGGCGTCGTACTTAGTATATCATAACTCAGGAACACTTGGATTCTCCATCCTGAAATTTCAGGCCTTTGTAGCTTAAGAGTTGTACTTTAGAATAAAAAAAGTTATTTCGAAAAAAAAATACATTTTTTTATAAAAATTGATTTAAATATTCGACTCAATTTTTCGACCTTAAAGAAGCATTATAGAGAAAAAATAGTTAAACCACCAGAAAGAGCGAGAAAAAATCTATCGATCTGTGTCTTTTGATTTTTTCTAAGAGTCTTACCGTTCGATTGTGAGCGAGTTGAACAG
>UELV01096227.1:0-18772 GCA_900490015.1 Megastigmus stigmatizans | reverse complement strand
TACTACTACACTGTCCGAAATTCCAAAACGAACGACAACATTTCAAGTTATCAAGTGACGTAGAAACCCTACTCAACAATATACACCAGTGCCAAAATGTAATAAAATTCCTGAAAGAAACAAAAATCACGAACATTCTATAGTGTAATTTATATGTATTATAATCTCTGTACTCACTTTATACCATGTAATCAAGCTCTTGTAACTATGTAACTTTGTACCACTGTCGCTATTACCCATCCTGGGGAATGCGACAATAAAAAAAGATAATTTATGTAAAATGTTCAATATTATGGCTGGCAAGTGTAAAATTTTGTATAGGTTATTGGCAAATATTATACGATAGAGTTTGAAGTTAAATAAAATCGGAATTAATGTTCGTACAACTCCAGGGGTTGTACCAATTTTCTAATATATAGTTGCTATTTGTTTATAAAACGAGGTTTACTGCAAAAAGATAATGAGTAATTATATATTTATTTAAAACGTGAAACAATGTTTCTTTAAGGGGAAAGAGAGAAAAAAAAGTTCCTTTTGACTTGTAACTTGAAATTTTGAAGTTTTGAAATTTGAAAGAATCGGTATATAAAAAGTAACTGTGAGGTATAATTGTAGTAGCGGTAGTATATTTTTGAATATTTACGAATTATTTCTAATTATTTTTTTCCTTGAAATGCAACCAGGTAAAAGGCTACTATTCACTTCGATTAAGTTCTACTTTATAGCGCGGTATATTGTATATTCGGTATATTGTATATTGCGCACCTGGAGACTTAAACGTGTTCAGAAAAGAATTTAATAGTTGTGAGAATTTTGATTGTTAAAGATTTTCGAATGATTTACAGGAGAAAAATAAAGGTATTAATATTGGTTATATCCTGGTTTAGTAGTTAATTGTTTTTAGTTTGTTTAATATTTTAGGCTTATATTTTATTGAAGTGGTTTATTAAAAAGTATCGAGTAATCTTACAATGACATATCCCGGTGTCCTGTTGAACTAGCGCGGTTTTTCTTTACCTAGCTTTTACCGATGTGTTACCCTGCGAGGCTGATTTCAAACTAAAAAAACCTGTTCCGATTGTTCTTCACGTTAGTATGGTCCGATATTAAATTTTGCTGACTATTTTTACTTCTATCGTAATGTTATAAATCGAGCTGATTCTACAGGTTTTAGTAACTGAATATGTATCGCGTTCAAAAAGATTTTAGGCAGAAAGGAAGTGTATTGTTTCATTAAAATGGTCAGCAAGTTTTAATTTCGTTAATTCGATCGTTAAGGAATTCGAGGGATATCGGATTACTTTTCGACAATAGGCACGTCTGGATATGCAATCCGATATGAGCGTGCTCGACAGAAATTTTCCCACTGGAAATCGTGAGTACGGATTGATTTAACCAACGAAAGTTCTCGTTTTTAATTACTTTCTTTTAACTAACGTGAAGCGAATAATTAGTTTATCTCCAGCGTGTTTAAGTTTTATAGTAGGATTTTATATTAACTTTCATTTTTCCTGTTCGATCTTTACGCTGTCATTATATTTAGTTTTATAAATTGAGAGAGAAAGAGAGAAAAAAAATTCTAAGTTGAAACTAATTATTTTAAAATGGTTAAATAACTTACCACTCTATATTATTTGTTTATTTGGTTAGTTTAAGCGCGGCATTGAGGTGGTTTTCACGTCGCATTGATCCGGCGGAAAAAGCACGACGATTGGGTAAGTGGCCGAGTTTTAGACTATCATTATTTTAAGTTTCGTAAATTGAAATAATTCCTAAGTCGAAAAGAAAATTTGTCAAAATAGTCGAATAACGCACCGTTCCGTATTGTTTATTTAGTCGGTTATTTTAAGCGTGGTAAATGAGGTAGTTTAGCGTCCCGTTGATCCGACGGCAAATGCACGATGATTGAGCCGGCTGTCATTATTTTAAGTTTCCTTAAGTAGGAAAAAATTTTTAAATTGGAAACTAACTATCGTAAAATAGTTAAATAACACACCGTTGCGTATTGATTATTTGTCCGATTAATTTAAGCGTAGTATTAACAATGAATGTATGAAGTGGTTTTAGCATCGCGCGATGATTGAATCGCGGCCGAATTTATTCTAACAGAATTTCAAGTTTCTTTAAATTGGAATAATTTCTAAGTCGGGAAATAATTTGTTAAAATAGTTGAATAACGCACCGTTCTTTATGATTTTACTAGTTGGTTATTTTAAACGCGGTATTAAGTGGTTTTTTGCGTCGCGTTGATCGGACGGCAAATGCACGATGATTAAATCGCGGCCGAATTTATTCTATCAGAATTTCACGTTTCTTTAAATTGAAAAAATTTTTAAGTTGAGAAATAATTTTGCTAAAATAGCTAAACAATGCACCGTTGCGTATTGTTTGTTCGTCCGATTAATTTAAGCGTGGTATTAACAATGAATGTATGAAGCGGTTTTAGCGTCGCGCGATGATTGAATCGCGGCCGAATTTATTCTAACAGAATTTCAAGTTTCTTTAAATTGGAATAATTTCTAAGTCGGGACATAATTTGTTAAAATAGTTGAATAATGCACCGTTCATTATGAGTTTACTAGTTGGTTATTATAAACACGGTGTTAAGTAGTTTTTCGCGTCGCGTTGATCCGACGGCGAATGCACAATGATTAAATCGCGGCCGAATTTATTCTAACAGAATTTCACGTTTTTTCCAACAAACAGAATATATTTTTCCTTGCTTATTAACGTAGTTTTTTTTTAACTTTTCACTTTTCACTTTCCACTTTTCTCACTTGCACACACGGACTTCGCGCACACGCGACCTTCCTACCCGAAACCGAACTATACTGTGTAGCTTCCACAGAAAATTGGACGATTGTCCTATTGCCAATCCTCAAAACTCACTGCTCCTTCACTACACAGTTTCTCAGGATCAGAGCGAATGTTCGCCTCTGATATATCAGGAAATGTAAAATAATATAAAGTAATTTTTGTAAAAATTGAAATTATATTCAAATGAAAGAAGAAGAATATTTAATAGTTTTAAAATTTTTTTATAAAATCTCTATTTAAGACGTTTGGATTGGGTTTCTTTTGATTTATACTTCCTTCTTTAGTCGATTTTTGTGAAATAAGGTCTTCCTTCTTTTATTTTTGTGTGTAATTTAATAATGAAAATGCTCCTTTGTGGGTTATTATTATTCTGATATTTATTTATTCTCGTCGGTAATTTGGTACAGTAACTTCACAATTTTATTCGCAAAATGACTTCACAGAATCTTTTCTATAATTTCTTTTAAATGAATCCTTCAAATTAACTCTTCCAACGAAATATCAGCTCGGCTCTCTGGCGGGCTAATCAAGCACTGTCAAAAAAACAATTGCTCGGCTCCTTGGCCGGTTCAACCCGCACTGTCAAATTCTAACCTCGGCTCCTTGACCGGCTAATCACGACTACTTACGGCTCTCTGGCCGGTTAATCAAAAAATTAAAAACAGCTCGGCTCTTTGGCCGGATAACCCCGCACTGATTGGCTGGAAAAATGCAGCCCGGCTCAATGGGTCGGTATGGGAATGGCCTGTGCCCCTGCTCCACCGAGTCCAACAGCAGTTTTCCATCACTGAAAGAGAGTAGTTCTCTCACTCTTTCCTTGCCTAAATCCCTTGCCTTGCACTCCTGACGCAGTTATCTTCCTTTGGTAGTTTCTCTCTCTCGCACCCGTGGTGAAGTTTTAAGGTGGTTGTAGGCTGCTTAGTTCGTCGCGTTCGGCCTGGAATATTACGATAGGGTAGGGTTACCTCGACTCAGCTATGGGTCACGTCTGAGTGCTCGCTTCGTCCCATACGCGTGACTCTATATAAGAATTATTTTATACTTTAAGAATTTTATATTACTCGTAATTTAGTCGGATGGTCTCTAGATTTTAGCTATGGTTTTAAATGTTTTACGCGGTTAACTCTTAATTAATTTGAGTTAATTTATATATATATTAGTTTTAATGTTTATTAAGTTTTATTATGTTAAATTTAAATTTTTTTTTAAACTTGCGTATCGTAACAGGTGTCTACCTGTTAAATTTATTTCATTCGAAAGATAATTGAAAAATCTTTTAATTCGTATCACTTATAGAGACAATTTCGAAATATGACAGCCAGCATCCGCAATTTTGCAAAAAAAAAAAAAAAATTATGAAATTCGTCCATTTCCGAGTAATTTTCTTATCTATAACCTTCAATTGCCAAACAAAAACCAAAAGGTGTCCACCTTTGAAACTTATTTCATCCGAAAGATAATTAAAAATCTTCTAATTCGTATCAGCTTTATATATAATTTCGAATTACGAGAACCAGCATCTGCAATTTTGCACAAAGAAACGACGAAATTTGTCCATTTCAGAGTAATTTTCTTATCTAGAACATTTAATTGCAAAAAAAAACTAAGAGATATCCGGCTTTGAAACCTACTATATTTGAAAGATAATTGAAAAATCTTTTAATTCGTATCGGTTATGTAATCAATTTCGAAATCTGACAGACAGCAGCCGCGAATTTGAAAAAAAAAATGACCAAATTCGTCCATTTCAGAGTAATTTTCTTATCTTAGCTTCAATTAAAAAAAAAAACTAAGAGATGTCCAGCCTTGAAACCTGCTATATTCGAAAGATAATTGAAAAATCTCCGGGGGGGGCGGAACTCTTACCGTTTCTCGAGTTGTTCACTGTTCGAAGGCTGGCACGAGAATGCCCGCATGCACGTTGCGAGGCGCGAGTTCCGCCGCGTTCCAGCGGTAAACGGAAGCGACTCGTGCTGCCACTTCTGGCCGTTCCGCGCGCGAACTCTGCCCACATTCACACTCGTCGCGCACGCGCGCCATACAAATAGTGTGTTGCGACGCAACCTACTCCGGGCGCAAGTTGCGGAATAGAACTGTAAGATTACGCTATGACGCAGAAGTGAATTGAAACATAGATACTTATAATTAGATACAACGATATTACGCAATAAGGGGTGTCGACATAATTACTATTAATTTAGCGAGGTGTTTAGTATGTATTTACATTACATCCTAAATACTATAACATTTTACTGAGAATGGACTAGATACATATGTGGAGTCAGTTCCCGTTGGAGGGACTGCTTCTTTGATTTTGACTCGATTATCACAGAAATCAAGAACGCTTATACCTAAGGAACGTATGCACAATGGTTTATCGATTCCGATACTATGTTACAGGGAGAATACAGAGAAGGGTGATATTCCGCTTATAAATTCCGCTTGCAGTCATGACTGCGGCGACTCTGGAGATGCTGCCATTCCCGGGATAGACCTCGTGGATGACGCGCAGTGGCTATCTTCCGCATGTAATATTGTCCTCGATTAGAAGGACCACCGACCCAGGTTTCAACTCGGCCGTTGATTCGTGCCATTTTTGGCGGACTTGGAGTTCGTGTAGATATTCTTTTCGCCATTTGTTCCAGAAATCCTGTCGCGCTTTGTCAATGAATTTGTACGTTGATATCTGGTTATCGGGTACTGAAACAAGATTTTGTTTAGGTAAAAAAATTGAAAGGTCGTCCTATGAGTAAGTGGGCAGGGGTAATAATGAGAGGATCGCTGGGATCAGCCGAAAGAGAGCATAAAGGTCGTGAATTGAGGATTGTTTCGAATTCGATCAACAAAGTGTTGATTTGTTCGTACGTGGGTTTCTGATCTTTCAAAACGCGTTTTAAATGGTGTTTAAAACTCTTTACGGCTGCTTTCCAAAGACCTCCGAAGTGGGGAGAGAGAGGTGGATTAAAGTGCTACTCCTTTGCTTAAGGCAAAATTCTCGATGGAGGTTTGAAAGTTAGGGGTATCGAATAATTTATAGATATTGCCTAGATCTGTGATAGCTCCAACAAAGTTAGTATCATTGACGGAGTAGATGTGTTCAGGTACGCCTCTTCGAGCGAAGAACCGATGCAGGGCAGCTAAAAAACCTTCGAATGAAAGATCCGTTGCAAGTTCGATGTGCACAACTTTAGAAGCCACGCACATAAAAATACACCCATAGGTTTTGAGAAGGACCTTGTTACGCGATTTTTTCTCGTTTATGAGGATGGGGCCGAAGAAGTCTATACCTGTGTAGCAAAAAGCTGGAGCCTCGTTCACCCGTGACTCTGGTAAATCGGCCATTTGCGCATGAGCAATTGTTGGCCTTTGACGGATACATTCGATACAATGGCGAACGAGATTTCCAACCCTTTGCCTTCCATTTAAGATCCAAGAACGAGAACGAATCACGTGTATAGTGCTTTAAATGCCGGAGTGCAGGTTTTCATGATGGAAATCGTGGATGATCACTTCGGTGATATGATGATCGGAAGGTAATAGCAATGGGTGTTTTTGTCCGTAAAAGAGATTGGCCCTTGTCAACCTACCGCCCACATGAAGAATTCCGTGTTCGTCTACAAAGGGAGTAAACATGTCAAGGGGAGTTGGTTTTGAATTTGGACCCAGAATTCGTTTAGGCGAAGCCTTGACTTCTCGTCTAGAGATGGGAGTGAGGTTTTGAAACTCTCGAGGAGAAGCTTCTCGTTGGATGACAGATATAACTCGACGTTGGGTCGATTCATACTCTGTGATCGTAACCCAAGCCTACGAGTTTGGTTCGCTGCTAAGGTCCCTAGACTTCTCCACCGTAAAATGTAGCTAAGAACCTTGATGAAACGTCTGTACGAGGAAAAACGGGAATAGAGCCAATCTAAGGACCCGCGAGGGATGTTGAGTAAACAAATAGCTTTTTTGAGCCCCGGGATTTCGCTCACGCTTGGTTCGATGGGATGAAGCCACTTATTTTCGACCAATGACAACCATTTTGGACCGGAATCCCACAGAGGATTGTTAATGAACTCGGAGGGCAACTGTCCTATTGAAAGGGAATCGACTGCGTTTTTCTCAGACCGGACATTTCTCCACTCGACCTGATCTCCTAGCGTTTGGATTTCGCCGACCCTGTTGGATTCAAACGTTCACAGACGATGGGGGGTTTTCTTAAGCCAGCAAAGGACTATCGTTGAGTCCGACCACAACGTCACCTGATCAATAGGATAATCCAGCTAAGGCTTTGATTCTACGAAAAGTCGCTTAAGGATGGACACGGCGCAAAGTTCTAATCTGGGGATGGTAAGTCCGCTTAAAGGCGCGACTCGGGACGTACTGGCGACCAGGTTGATGGCGACATAATTCATGGAGTCGGATGACCGGATATAGAGACAGGCTCCATATCCGTAGGTACAGGCTTCGAAAAACCATGTAGATCAATGCGAACTGGATTCGAGATCAGCAATTTGCGAGGAAACGAGATTTCCTTCAGGAGTTGCAGCTGATCTGCCAGCAATTTCCATTTGGTAAAGATGTATTGGGGAAGGGACTCATCCCACGTGATCTTCGCCTTCCAAAAGTCTTGAATTAAGACTTTGTCGTACAAGACTACGGGTCCGAGTAACCCAAGAGGGTCGAAGATTTTAGACAGTTTGGACAGGAGTTTCCGTTTCGTTGCTACGACCTTAGAATCGGCATGGTTAAGGGCATATTGGAGATGACCATGTTTGGAATCCCAGATGACTCCAGGGGTTTTCTGGATTGGGTCTTCCTTGATCATACAGTCGAGAGTATAGAGATGCTTGTCGATGTTAGCTAACGCAGAGTGGTGATTCGAAGACCATTGCCTAATATGAAACCCACCACGTGCCAACAACGCAATCATCTCGTCGCGGATAGTGAGGAGCTCTTCGACCGAATCTGCATCAGAGATAAAGTCATCGACGTAGAAGTCACGCAATAGGAGTTTACAAACACGGGGAAAATCATGGGCTGCGTCATGCGCTAATTTTTGGATGGTTCGAATTGCAAGCAAGGGAGCCACTGCGGTGCCGAACGTGACAGTGTTATGTTGGAAGGATGTGATCTTACCATTATGATACCAGAGGGTCTTTTGGAAATTTCTATGCTCGGGATGAACAATGATTTGGCGATACATTTGCTGAATATTCGCTGTGATGACATAAGTGTGGGTACGGAAACGGAGCACTTGTTTGAAGATGGTATTTTGGATGGTGGGACCTACCATGAGGGTATCATTGAGGGAAACACCGATGGATGTTTTTGCCGATGCGTCGAAGACTACTCAGACCTTGGTCGTTTGACTGGGTTCCTTTTTTACCACGTGGTGAAGAAGATAATAACCCTCCCCATCGTCGCATCGAGTTATGTGCCCAAGGGAAATATATTCTCCCATGATCTTGTGGTATTCGGTCTTTAGATGGGAATTCAATTCGAACTTTCTTTCTAAGGAATAAAAACGTCTAAGCGCTTGTTGTTTAGATTCACCTAAAGTGAATTTACTGTCTCGGAAAGGAAGACGAACGATATACCTGCCAGTAGCATCATGTTTCGTGTGAGTCACGTAATGCTGCTCGCAAGCAACTTTATCGCGAGACCGAACGGGTTCGTGATCGAAATTCTCTACGAGCCAAAAACGCTCAATGAGTTTGTCTAACTTGACGATATTACAGGATGCTGGGTCTGACGACTCTAGGGCTTCGGAGCCTCTAGCCATAATCCACCCTAGGCGAGTCTTCTGTAGGATGATATTGGAATCCTTGTGGTGGAGTCTGATTTGACCAACCGCCAAAATTGATAAAGTGGTATTGGAAGCTAACAGAAGATCGACTGATTTCGGTAGATGGAATTGAGGGTCCGCTAATGGAATGTTCTTTGGGATATGGAAAAGTTCTCGAGGGAAAATATCGTTTGGCATAGCGTCTGCAATATTCGGAACGATTAAAAAGTTAAGTTTACTGTTTTGAAATGGTTTGTAAGCCGTCAACTGCTCCGATGTTAACCAACATGTTTGTGAAAGTACGTTTAAGAGTTTAGCAAATTTTTCTGTGATAAGATTAACTGTCGAGCAAGAATCTAATAACGCGCGTGCCGTCACGAATTTTCCCATTTGGATTTTGACCTTGACTACTGCTGTGGTCATCAACTGAGACTCGGAGGGAAAAGCTACGGAAGTGTAGGTGTAATGATGTAGTTAACTTTTTAGATTGGCGGGAGCAGAACCTCTCTCATGTTTGAGTAGATGTTTTCTTTGATTGGTAGTGAACCTTATGAAGGAGCATGTGATGAAATTGATTGCATTTCTTGCAGCGCTTGTCACTTTTTCACGGTAGAAGATGATTCCAGAGGCAATTCCGACAGATCTTGTGAGCCTTCATTAATTTCCATTAGTCTTGCAGGATAAGTTGGTTGAATAAGGGGCATTTATATAGGCGATGGGAATCATTGCATTTTAGACACGAAGGCGAGAGGGTGGAGGCTGCTGAAAATGCCGTGGAATTTGGAACGAACGACCTTGCGTGAAATTTCGAGGTTTTGAACGCATGTGGGGAAGCAGTTTCTCCGAATCGCGGCTTCCGATTACTGTTTTAAGGGAAAGGATTTTACTGCAAGGAGTGTAATCTAAAAACCGTGTTTTTGACAAAGATGCAAAATTCTGACAAAGTTGGTATTTTGTTTGTATCGAGGGTTTCCTCCCATTTCGATTTTGTACTAGGGGGTAAACGCCTTTACAAGAGCCTAGTGACAACTGCGTCGGGAACCACCGCATCGAGCTGGCTTAATAGATGGAGATGTTGTTTGGTCTTGTCGATCAAAGCTGAGAGATCGGTTGCCGTTGCCTTGGAAAGCGTTGGGAGATCGAAAATCGCGTCTAAATGCCTAATCATCAACAACCTTTTTTGATCGTAAGATTCAAGAAGAGCTTCCCAAGCCTTTGGATAATTGTTGTCGCTAACGGAGAACTCCGAGATTTTTCCTAACGCCTCCCTGGTGAGAGAATCTTCTAGTCGAGTGTGCTTAACCAAGCTTCTAAGGTCTGGTCATAAATGGATATGGGCGTCAAATTTATTTTTGAACGCTAACCATTTGTCCAGGGTACCGTCAAAAGTCGGGAGTTTTATGGTTGGGAGTTTGGGGTTTTGGTGATTGTCGGAAATTGTAATATTTGGTCTGCTCGAGTTTAGTGTCGAGCTTGCAGCTGGTTCTACGTGTTATAGCTGAGTTACAATCGTAGCAATGTCGTAAAAATGACTCTTCAGATTTTGATAGGATTGAATCAGTACATGAGTAGGGTCTAAAACAGTCAGTTCCTCGTGATATCTAAGGTAGTCCCGGTGTAAGGTGGTCAGGTTTGTCAAACGCAAATTTGCGTTAATGGGACTCGGTTGGGGATTAGATAAATAAGTTTGAAGGGTTTTGATTTGATTATCTAATGTCTTGTATTTAAGCTCTACTTTACATTGTAATCGCCGAACAAGACTAACGTTAAATTGTACCAAACACAAATAATTATCTGATTGAAAAACGATAGGTTAAAAATTTTTTTGAAAAGGAATAATTAAATCGTAAATACTAATTAAATAGCAAACAAAAAAGAACACGGATGTCGTAAAAAATCAAATTTAGCTAAATATATGACGAAGCAAGGATCTCGCCTCAAATCAAGTGTCGCTAAATAAAATAACGAAGCAGGGATATTCACAAAAATTCAAGGTGCCGTTAAAATAAATAACGAAGAAGGGATATTCGCAAAAATCACAACGTCGCTACATAAAATAGCGAAGCAGTGATATCGCAAAAATTCAAAATGTTAAATAAAATAAAGAAGCAGGGATATTCGCAAAAATCACAATGTCGCTACATAAAACAGCGAAGCAGGGATATCGCAAAAAATTCAACATTATCAAATGGCTAGGGTTACGCCACGAGGCGGCGGGATGCGATCGCTCTCTCGTGTTGCACTGCACAACTCAAAAAGGCGAAAACTAACCCGTCTCAAATGCGCAGGTTGACCCTTTTATAGGTTAGAAAATTTTGAGGTTATCCCTTATAGGTTAAAACTTTTGAGGTTATCCCTTATAGGTGAGAAAAAAATTGAGGTTATCCCTTTTAGGTTAGAAAAAGTTTTGAGGTTAAAATATATCGCCCGGAAGGCGATATAGTTGATCGCCTGGAAGGCGATATCGTTGTTTGCCTGGTAGGCGATATAGTTGGTCGCCCGGAAGACGATATCGTTGTTCGCCAGGTAGGTCATATAATCGATCACCCGGTAGGCGATATCGTTATTCGCCTGGAAGGTGATATATTTTGTCGCCCGGTAGGCGATATCGTTGTTCGCCTAGAAGGCAACATAATGCACAATACGTTGGGTTGCATCCTTTCTTCGGGTTACACGTGGTGCGCAATACTTTGGGTTACGTCTTTTTGGGGGGACTCTTACCGTTTTTCAAGTTGTTCACTGTTCAAAGGCCGGCGGGAACCGCAAGCGACTTGTACTGCCACCTCTGGCCGTTCCGCACGCGAACTCGGCCCACATTTACACTCGTCGCATACGCGCGCCATACAAAAACTGTGTTGCGACACAAAAGGTCCACCTTTGAAACTCATTTCATTGGAAAGAAAATTGAAAAATCTTTAAATTCGTATCAGTTATATAAACAATTTCGATATATGAGAGCAAGCAGCCGCGATTTTGTAAAAAAAAAAACGACGAATTTCGTCCATTTCCGAGTAATTTTCTTATCTTTAACCTTCAATTGCATAAAAAAAACTAAGAGGAGTCCACCTTTAAACTTATTTCATTCAAAAGATAATTGAAAAATCTTTTAATTCGTATCGGTAAATTTTCTTATATTTAACCTTCAATTGCAAAAAAGCTAAATTTGTCCACCTTTGAAACTCATTTAATTCGATAGATAATTGAATAATCCTTCCATTCGCATCGGTTATACAAACAATTTCGAAATATGAGAGCCAGCATCCGAAATGTTGCAAAAAAAAAACGATGAAATTCGTCCATTTCCGAGTAATTTTCTCATCTTTAACCTTCAATTATGTGTATATGGTAAGGATGCAAACATATCCTCTAGAAGTTTATGATCATGACATCAACCATAGTCATCGGAAACCACTCCACAATATTATCATTTCATACCTTGCAAAAACGAAAATTTTTAACTTTTAACACATATGTGAATTTTCCTTTGGAATTCTTATTTAGAGTTTCGGTTTTTATTTAATCAACTGTTCATTTAATTTAGCATGTAACATAGCGTTATGTTCTATAAAAATTCACATTTTTGCAATATCCGTAATCTTATATTTTTACATCTGCAATCTTATATTATTTGATGCAAATTTTTGTCATAATCAATTTTTATAAATCTTATATTTTTTTTGCGAACTAATTTTATGCGAATTGGTTAGCTAAATCAATTTTTGTAATTTTATATTTTCATGCGAATTCTTGTCTAAATCATTTTTATAAACGTATACGTTTCTTGCACAAAATGTTAATTTAGCGATCTTTCCTTTTTCCATGTATCGAGTCTTATAATATTATAAACAACGTTCGGTATTACGAAAGTCATACCCCTTTGCTAAAAGCATATCGTTTTTTCGCAAGACTTGCATACTATAGCGTGCGTCTTTTGTAAAACTAATGTAAAAACTTGTAGGCTTCTGTACTACCTCCAACACATTATTACATTTTATCATAAAAGTAGTATAAATAATTTTTTGATTACAAGAAAACAATGCAACATTTCAATTGTCGTACTCAAGCCAGGACATTTTTTTTGTATCTGTATCTTTTCTTGACTTGTTTTCGTTATCACACCGTCAAGCTCGCATTTGCACGCATCCTTGCGGCACCTGCGAGGGCGCAGGTGATGAGGCCCCGGTCGTGTTACATAGGACAATTAGCTGTCCTATGATTTTTATTCATTGGCGCGCAAATATTAATTCACAATAAAACATCAACAGCACCAGTCAAATTGCCGTTGCATCGTGGAGAACGACCCAACATCTGAACGAGGAACGACTAAATGATCGCCGCGCAACGCAACCAGAAGCACTCGACACGTTTTTCGTATAGTGAATAAAATAAGTATAAAGTTCTCAAGCCTTCGCATCACTTAATTTTCCCGCCTCACAAATTCCTTTCCGGATTAAGTTACCGGAGAGTCGGACGATACCGAATTCACAAAGAGAGAGAGAGAGAGAGAGAGAGAGAGAGAGAGAGAGAGAATCCTTTTATTTAACTTATTACTAATTTTACCATTGTCTCTCTAGTCACAGTTATCATACATGACATTTTTGGTGCTAAGTGCGGGGTGTCGTAAGTGAGGGACGTAGGTAGAAAAATCGTGAAATTTTTTTTGTATGAACAAAAATTTGACGGGAAGGAAGGATGTCTCAACTCTGCAAGAGCATCGCTATCTTCGTAACTTTGTGCATGTAAGTACATTTTATATATTTTTTTTCGGGTTTTTACTGGCGTTCCTTCCGTTCTCCACTCCATCTTCGCGGTAAGAGCAATACATTAAAAAAATGCAATAAATATGTAAACAATTCTTTCTCTTTACTATCACGAATAGAAGTTTTGAAAAGTCGTAAAAGTTTTTGAAATCGTTAATGAGCTGATTCTAGGCTGATCTTTAGGCGCATTATTGCCAGATCTAGCCAGTCTATCAAACGATGTTTATTTCAAAACTTCGGGCAAACACACAATAAAATATGCAATAAACAGATAAACAATTCTTTCTCTTTACTATCATGAATAGAAGTTTTGAAAAATCGCAAAAGTTTTTGAAATCGCTAATGAGCGGATTCTAGGCTGATCTTTAGCAGTATTATCGCTAGATCTAGCCAGTCTATCGAGCCCTGGTTATTTCAAAACTTCGGACAAAAGACCATGAGCGTATTCTGGGCTGATCTTTAGGCGCATTATTGCCAGATCTAGTCAGTCTATCAAGCGCTGGTTATGATTTGACTTATGTCAGAACTTCGAACAAACGTAATAAAAATACAATAAACAGACAATTCTCAAATCGATAATGACTTCCAGACTTTTCCCGTGGTCAAAAAAGAGAGCAATTAGTAGAAATTTCGCAATTATCGCAGAATCGACCAAGGGAAGTATGTATTTCCGTAATACAGCGTCGGCACGCGATGCGGAAACAGAAAAGTTGACAGCCCTATTAGCTGCGGAAATGGCCCTCAGGGGAGAAAGTGAGGTCGAAAAAATGCTATACTTTGCGGCTAGAAAAATGAACGAAGCACTAGAAAACGTTAGGTCTCTAAATGCGCAATATGTACCACAAACGCCAATGGGGACTAGAACAAAAACATTTACTTATACAACGCCGGAATCGCGTAATAATCCTACAGATGCTCAACGCTATGCCCAAGCGGCAACACAGAACTTTAGTCTCGCGCCATGCAATGCTATTAATCAAACACGAACATATACCGGTTATGCGACTAACTTCCAAACACCGGGGACACAAATAACTATAGATCCGGATAACGAAATTTTAAACAGTATCGTGGCAAATGACAGAAGCCAATTCGACAGAAATAGGCCTAGTCAGACAAGAACATTACAAACGGGTAGAAATAATCCACAAAACCCTATGACTCAGATGTCATTCTAACAGGTCCTTGGGTCGATCCCTTTGTACGATGGTAATCCGGACACCTTACGAGCACTTTGCAAGATTGTCGGAGACGTCGTGAATGAATACGAGCCGTGGTGCGAGCGTTGGGTCCTTAACTCCCTATCAGCAAAGTTAAGAGGCCGCGCAGCCATGGATATGCCTCGATAGTACCCAGCTATGATTCCGTCGACGTCCTTTTGGAAAAATTGTTTTCACAATATGGAGGAGTGGGTGATGCAGATACGGTGTGAGACGAACTGAAGACAATAACTCAGATTCCAGGAAAAAGTCCAGGAGATTATGGACTAAGGGCACAAACCTTGCTGAATCGAATCATAAACATATATGAGTCTGCTCAAGGCCTGCAACCACACGAAAAAGAAACCTATAAGCGCAAGGCAAATCATGACGCTTTGGATTACTTCCCGTAAGGACTACGAGATCCACCAGATTATAGAGAAGCACACTTGAGACCAGACTGCCTTCGCGTTGCTATATCAGCGGCAGTAGGAGTAGGATATAAGACGCGAAATCGAGGGAACGAGATACCGACGCTTTTCCATAACACGTACGGAACATCCGGAACCACTCCATGACCATTACCTGGTCTGATAATTCAGAACCAAGTTACTCCAAGCACAGCACAAGTGAAATATCAGCAGTCAACTCCATACAATACCAGTAAGTCCGACTGGAGCAAAGAGGATGCTCTTTCCGACATTGTAGACAGAGTAACGGCACGACTAGCCGCCTAACAAGAACACGAGAACTTCGGGGTCCGAGCCACAACCACGACAAAAGTCTGCGAATATTGTCATGAATCAGGTCACGTTGAGGCCAATTGGTAAAGAAAATCCTATGACACACTAATCTGCGAATTTTGCTATGCACGAGGACATGTTTTTGAAAAATGCTATGCTCTAAAAAATCGGATAAAAAATGGCGAAATCTCTATTGATCTAAGAAAACGGAGGAAGTTTGAAAATTCGAGGTACAACGAACATTTAAACGCTCAGCCATAATAAGATATGTTGAAAATAAAATAATTATGTGTTATGTTCGGTTCAGATTTTTTCCTTTTTATCTATTGCTAGCTTTGTCTTTTTCTATCGTAATCTATTTCATCAAATCTGTCCTTATATTTTCTTCGAGTAGATTTTTAAGCACGTTCGATACGTCGACCAATGTTATTTAAGAAGTGAACTTGAGATTACTTTCATTTCTGCTCTCATGCGCGTAAGCTTTTAAATCATCAGACAAATATAAATATTAATGAACTAAAGTTTAATTATTACAATTACTTTGGCAGAAAGTGCCCAAATGTTGGAAAAATATTTGAATTATTTAACAGCAAGTACCAAAGCCTCTGAATCACTCTGTTGATTATGCAAAACTACTGCTGAGCTGTACTCTAATACAACAAGTACCAAAAACTCTGAATCTCCCCGCTTGATCAAGCGAAACTACTTCTCAACTGTAACTGACTTCTATATTTCAAAGATGATTCTACAAAAAGAAAAAAACAGTACATTCAAGTCCTAAAGCTTCTGAATAATTAAAATGATTAAATGAAACTATACATCTAAAATGCATCTCAATTACTCCTAAAAATATTAAAAAGGGAAAAGAGACGGTGGCCTTAACATAACGATATAAAAGAAAAATGAAAAAAAGTCTGAACTAATGAACTTGAAAAAAAACGGACAGTCATACAAAAACAAAAAAAATGCAAATATCACATAAAAAGCCAAAAAGAATGCAAATATATAAAAAAGTAAATTACAAAAAAAAAGTGAAAATAGTAACATTTATATAAATATATATGCGAGTATAACAAAACGTATTTAACAAAAACCAAAGAAACCTTTTTGAGTTAGTTTAAACCTTTATCTTGTGAGCCCCCGGTTGTTAAACGCCTCACAAGGATATTACCATCAAATAGGACATTTTGTCCTGAGTCCCCCGGACGTTGGGTGCCTCAGAAAATTATTTATCTAATTTTCATGACATTTTCAGCACAAATTTTTTTGTTAGGAAAAGCGAAGAAAAGAAAGATCTTTTCATGCACCTTTAGTTAATTATCGTATGATTTCTTTGCATATCCAGTTATTATTACATCTAAAATATTTTAAATATAATATTTTATTATCTCCTCCCTCGCTCTCATAACGAGCATAGCAGCGTGCGCTCTCTCTTGCTCTTATAGAGAGTATAGCAGCGCGAGCTCTCTCTCGCTCTCGCAGCAGCAAGTATAGCAGCACGAACACTCCGATCGACTACTAGGGCCGAGGAAAATACGCACTGTACCAAACTACACCACACTTAATACATATTAGAAATCGCATATTATATATATATATATAGTTGACTCACGATAGAATACCTTTTATACAAATTATCTTATTCTATGCTACATGCATATTTTTATCATTATTTTTTTAAGGGAAAAATAGCAATTCTAAAATTGAACGGATTTTCATAGAAATCAATAAAGAGTTAGAATCTAATTTTTAATAAACTATACCTTTCAAAATAACAAATCTAGAAAAAGACAATTACTAAATATTTAGAAACTACATCCAAAATAACAAAACGACAAAGCGAAATACATTAAATTATAGGCACTTACAAAAACGTAAAAAGTTATTAGCCACACCCAAAAGAAAATTTTGTATGACAATTAAATTTATCGAATATAACAAAATATAGGAGAAAACTAAAAACCATAAAGTTTTTTACAAAAAATGATATTTTACTTGGTGCATAGATATTTAATACATTTATCCTCAGAATTACAAAATTATTTTTTTTCTTAAACGCAATCGATTATTTTCGCTCATGTTCGGAAGTAACATAAGCGTATACATAACTATATATAAAAACTATTCATATAAAATACATGAATCAAAATATTCTCTTGACGTATAGAACTTTATAATCAATGCATAGAAGACAAGTTACGGAAAAGAAAATGGAAATAAATAAATTATTATTTAAACTGAAGACCATTTAAATAATAAACAAATTATTATTTAAACTAGAGGTCATGTAAAGGATAATTAATATACTGAAGCATAATATTAAACATTCTAATCACAAGTATAAATCTACCATGTTATTAAAATATAAATTTTATTATGTGCAAACATGTCTTACACACAGACGTTTAACTAGGAAAATCCCATTAATTTGCATACCCATGCTACCATGTGCATACATATTATACAGAAATATAAGAGAAACGGGTGACTTTTAAGGATGAAAAATAATATTATTAAATTCAATAACCTAGATTACAAAAATAATTTTTTTCCCCTTATCCTGGCTTTGAAACAAAAATGTATACAGAGGTAGGAATGTATAATAATGCAATCCACTCAAATCTTTTCTTTTGACAGTGAAGGAAAAGTAAAAAAAATAATTTTAAATTTTCAGTCATGAAATTGAATATGACTAAAGAAGGGTAAGGCAATGAAAGAACGTATAAACGTTTCCTTACGGTGCCGGCGTGAGTACATGCTCTAATAAGCCCCGCATAGACAGAATCATTACGATCTTCATGCGCCTTAGTCACGGAATTTGTGTTCCACAAATTGCATATGCTCTCAAAAGAGGAGTACACGCCAATGCAGTTGGCAACGCTATTCTAGCGCAAATATTAACCATACACATGATATTAAAGACCAGATCAGGACCATAACAAATCAGCAAAAGCAGCATGAGCAATTTCACTGACAAGGAAGGGTGTGGAAGTGTCCGCCTCCGATTTGAATGCAACTTTGCTATGTGGTAGAGCACAAAAAAATATGGAACATGTATTTTTTTTTCTGCGAATAAGCGTTTTAAAGGGGTGAAAAGCACCCCTAAAGTTCATCGCCGAAAACAGCTTTTTCAAATATCTTAGAAAAAAGTAAAGATAGCTGAATGAAACCGACGCTAAAAATTAGAGAATAAATGAAGCTACAAAACTACACCACTTTAAGTTTTAAGGTTAGCAACCCTTATTTTTTGTAAAGAAAAATTAAATTTTTTTAATCAATTGTCGGCCATAAAAATTACAATAAATTTTGTATTGCCTTAAAATTGATACCACTTATAAGAGTATTAAAAAATAAAGCAAACCTAGTTCGTGGTATTAACCAAAAATTTTTCGGGGGTTAATTATATTTTGTTCATTATTTTCGAAACAAGCAAAGGTATCTTGATAGAACTAAAGCTAAAAATATTAGAATGCAAGAGGCTAC
>UELV01096226.1:0-12961 GCA_900490015.1 Megastigmus stigmatizans | reverse complement strand
GAGTAAGTAACTGAATTCTGTCTTCTTTTGTTGAAGATTCTAAAAATTTCTTTTTTATTTGTTCAAGAATTGCTACACCAGCTTTATGATATTCATCGTCGCACTCTATTTTAGCTTTTTTCGCCTCAGGAGCATCCTTTAGTATATAAAGTTCTCGTCGACAAGCTGAGCAGATTTTAGCTTGATCTGGTACGTCGGGATATTTACTTCGTAAAGAAACTGGGAAGTTTAATAAATCCTTTGTCGAATAATGATTACTTTTCGACAAAGGATTTATGCATTGTAATTTCAATTGAAAATCCATATTTATTATACATAAACCAATCTAATAGGAAATAAAATAATCTTTTTCAATGATCGGATCGAATCAAGGGTGATGACGATATAAAGATTTTTATAAAATTCTTAAAGTCAATACACAGAAAAATCTTTGCATTAATATAAACTAACTGAGACAATTTTAATGCAGAACAATGATTTTGAAGTATAATCCACCTAGCGAGTAATATTTAAACTATGTGCATATGTACGGAGTATCGCGCGGGGCAAGGCGGGCCGGGCGCGCCGGAGCGGCGGTACGTCTTCTTTTTCGCGTTGTATATCTTATAATAAATATTATTGATATTAACGAAAAACATTGATTTCTATGTAAAATTTCCTCAGCTTTCGATTAAAAGTATTAAAAAAAATATTAAAAATACACTTTTCGAGATATAACATATTTTATATTTTTTAAAGGTGAAAATAAAAAATTTCGGAAAAAATACTTAGACCATTGGAAAGTTGAGAAAAAAATACACAAAATCTATGTTTTACATATTTTTGTTGAGTTCATTTAGGTAGTTTAAACACGAGTTGAACACAGCGTATTTTGGCGCTTGCGCGCCGTGCTTGGAGAGTTGACGTGAAACGCCTCATATATATATATATATAAGATGTACACCATATATATTTGGGGCATGTGCGACGCCATCGCGCGAGAGTGGGAAAAACGGAAACCCTCTTGGAAAAACTCTCTATTTTACCTAACGCGCTCGATCGATATCGATTTTTACTGCTAGGGTAGGTAACATAGAAAAATAGGAAAAACCCTATATCTATATCTATTATAGATTTCATTAATATCTTCGGAGTTACTTTTAGTTCGGAAATTTCAAAATTTTTATGGAAAGGCGTGCGACATTACAAGAGCAAATAGGTTCATGTACTTAAACCATTCGTGCAATTCTGTCGTATCTTCTTTTCCTTCCCATATCGAGCAGGCCCTGCAGAAGCTCTTTTTGATGGAGACGTTAATCACTTTTCCAGTCTGGTTGCCAATAATACTGGAAAATCCTTGTAGTAATGAAAATCCTCATTTCCTCCATGATCCATCTCCAGAAACATCAATACCAGCCATGTTTGGTCGAGTTGCATCAATTTCTTGCTTTACAGCTGAAGTCATGGAACTAAGTGCAGCAGATTCACGCACTTCACTTAGTTTTTCGTTCATTTTATCATACGCACTGTGCGCTACTGCTGGTAGTAAATCCATAATACTACAAAATGTTGATAGGCCAGTCTGCCCATGTCCAAGTGCAAGCATAGCAATGGTGCTTCTACAGTTCACTTCGAAAGCATTGCTTCTAGCACCACCTAATTTGTTCGAATTCACTGCTGATTCTTCCTTGCACTTGGAACAGGTAGGGTTTATTTTAAAACCTAGTCCACGAAAAACTGATTCTGCTATTTCCACTTCTCCATGACATTTGTTGCAGCACATGAAGTTTTTTAACTCAGGATATAGAATGTTGATGTCTATAATCCTGTTTCTCGTTTTGCAATCATTAGCTGTGATGCTCTGTAACTTTCTTGAAGAGGATGATGTCCTTGGTCGTTTTGGAGCTGGGGCACTACTGTCATCTCTAGTGCCAAAGAATCTTTTTTCTCTCTTGCTTGATCTTCCAAATGTCCGCTTCTTATCCCTGCTGATATTTGCCCTTCCACGTTAGTTGGGTTGAGTCTATTGTGACATTGTTACTTTCTTAATTGCAACTTGATATTATCTAAAATTATAATTTTTCTAACCTAACCTACATTTTATAAAAAATAATAACAAAAACCTTTTTTTAACATCCTAGTCTACATTTTATTATTAAAATTGAATTTTTTTTATCCACTTCACTCGCGAAAACTGAATTTACTTAAATAACATATTTCAAAAATATATAAAATAACTACAGTAGAGCTATGTACGGCACCGCTATAGGTACATACTGTTTTCTAACAATACTGACATACTGATCCAGATAATCCGTATATTCGTTTCCACATTGAGAAATGTTTTGGAAAGCTAGTAGCTAAAGGCCGAAGGAACAAGCAGGGTTTATATTGCGATCGGCGAACGTTCACAAATATACGAATGCACGTGTTCCGGGCCCGCGCAAATGTGCGCGAGTTATATGATCCAGCCTCCGAGCATCTTTTCTTTAGCACTCGATCGAACAAACCAAGAGACAAAACATCGTCCAGCTGCTACTGTGACCTGGAAGACAAAGAATATGAGCAAGATCATAGAAAAGACAATAGAATATCACTATTATAAATACCACCCTCGTACTGACGATGGGTCACTTTCTGTCGAGCATCCAAGCTGTAAAGACGTGTGTCAATAAAAAGAATGAGTGCGTTCCATCAACTGCGATCGGGCTCTCTCACGACCAATAACATAACTGGCGCTGCGGACAGGATTACTGCGAGGTTACAAAATTCGGATTCTCCTCCAACTAACCGGACGGAAATCATTGACGAAGGAAGCAGCTAGTGTTTCAACCTCATCGTCGCCGTACCCACGTCAAGCTATGAGTCCACCTACGCATTGAGTCACCAGAAATCTTTAAACAAGACCAGTAAGTCTTTGAAATTTTCTACCTTCCTAATTAAATCCTAAGAATACGATTGATCGATTTTACAAATAAATACGAAACAATGACTACATTAACGTGAGAGCAATTTAAATTGAGATTATGGCGTGACGCGATCCCCATATACGAAGGCGGAACGAGATTTTTATCTCATTTCCTGCAACAGTGTGATAAATTCATCGAGACTTTACACGCTAGTGACGAACTAATCAATGAATCGTTATTTTCTCTTATAAAATCAAAAATACGCGGAGAAGCACTAGATTAATAGTAGCTAATGAACCTACCAGCTGGGTAGATTGTAAAAGATTACTGACAAAGCAGATACAGTGATCCTAGTTCGGAAGAAATATTATTTAACAAACTTCGGACGTGTTACCAACAAGCTAATAAAAATTACGAAAAATACGCTGATGAAGTTAAACAGCGAATAAATAAAATGAAGGAACACATACAAGTGAACGTGGTGGACGCTAATACAACCACAATAAAAAATGAATCCTGTGAAGATGTCGCGAAAATAGATTTATTAACTGTATAAAAGAACCGTATCATTCACACTTAACTCATTTCGAATTAAAAGATATTGAAGATTTCTTAACAAAACGCCGAAAATATGATAATCATGAACAACAAGCGGCCTTTCTTACATTCATGAGACAACGAGAAAATAAACTAAAAACTACAAATACCTTTAATATGATTGGAAACTCACGAATTACAAATTTACCAGGAACTTCAGGAAATACAAAGCATGCCACAGCTGTTACACAAACGCCTTTTACACCAATAAATTTCCGAAGCAATAACAACTTTAGACAAAATAATAATAATCAATAAAGAAATCAAAATTATCAACCGACGCTCATGTCAATTAGCACGAGAAATGCGAATAGAGCGCATAATAACTTTAATAAGCCAAGTAATAATGCTATGCAACCGAGAACGAATAATGCAAATCTACCAAATAATAATTTCGCGCCACGAATAAACAATTTCTTTAGAAGTACGGGACCCCCGAATTTTATTGCGGAAGAACTGCTTCATCAATAAGAGCAACAAGAAGAGGACAATTATCAAGACGAGCCAGTTTTGATAAATTAAGATACATCCAGCTATGAAGACGAGGAATCTTTTATTTATGAAAATTTTCAGCAAGACCCAGACTTAACCGAAAACGCGTAATAAATTTAAATAATATCGGAAATTCACCAGAGTTGCCACACCTCGTAACTACGAATGTACCATTAAAAATACTTATCGATTCCGGAGCATCATAATCTATAATAATGTAACGTTGGAGGTAGGCATGCACTAAGGTGGCAGCTAGTGCAGCGTACTCCACGCGCGGGTCAACTCCCACAGCTGTGTTATACTAGGACTGCAGATAACCTTTCCCGGTGGAGGTGTAGGTTTTGAAAAGATACTCTTAACTCGGACGTTGATGTGTAATAATAACTCTGAATATTTATTCAATAACAATAATAATTAGGCTTATGTACAAATATCGAGTTCGGTGCTCGGGTCAGGCCTCGCAAGTAAGGCTTCGCAGTATTCGATCGCCTTTACGCTATAACAGAAAATATCCGGAGAACCGTCTGTCACACATTTGCCGTTTTTGATAGGAATAAATCTTAGCAAATAAACTTAACCATTAATCGTAGAGAATAAAGTTAATGATTAATTATAACCAATAAACTTAATATCTATATTTTACTATTATAAAATTACGTATACAAATCTAAACGCGACTAATTACAAGTGTGAGACCGAAGTCACCCCAGCTGGCTGTCGTATTTGCAAAGCGCCTCAGGGTGGCGGTATTACGGACAGGTTACGGTACGGTACGGAACGGAACGGTAGTCTTAAGTAGACTTAACGTCGGCCAGCTCGGATGTGTGCGGTTACACACGGGGAAGGGGGAGGGGGGAGACTGTAGGTCAACTCCTTGCAGTCTCTAAAAAGGATGACGAAACCACCAAGCCTTTTTTACAAAAGGGTAGGAAAGGCGAAACCACCTATCCCACCTAGGAGGTCGAACGAGCTAGAGTATAAAAGCCTTTGAAGTCGGCGAACTACTACAGCTAGCTTATCCGCTGCCTAGTTGGATTTCCGTGGTCCTATATGTATCCCATGGACTGCTTTTCTGGTCGCGTCTGCGTCTTCGCAACCTAGCGGTCGGATGGGCGTATCACTGCGCGCGTTATACTTGCTATATGCGCTTGTGACGTTTCGTCACAATAAATCAGAAAATAACTAATGAAATGTTTTCTGAATATGTCTTTCCATATAATTTTGAAGTAAAATCCATGGATAAAATAACAAAGGGCACACAGGCTCTTGAATTTTCAATTTTACAAGAATATGGCGATACCACACCTATAAAAATTTACAGAAATTAGAAGCAAATATAATTTATAAAGCTCATATATTTATCACACCAAAATTTGAAATGAATTACCTAAAGAATACACTGGATAAATACAAGGCCATTCAAGTGAATCACTTTAAAGATATAACATCATGAATCAGAACCTGCCACATGAACAATGAAGAGAAACATAAGATTATCTCAGTATGTCAAAAGTATGCAGACTGCTTCTATTACGAAGAAGATAACTTAACAGCGACGAGTGCAGTCTCATATAACATCAGAACTAAAGACGATCATCCGATCTACGTAAAAAGCTTTCATTACCCATACCATCTGAAGCAAGAGATACAAGAACAAGTACGAAAATTATTACGAAGCGAAATAATTCGCCCAAGCAACTCATCCTACTCTTCACCTGTTTGGATTGTAAAGAAAAAAGCTGATGCAAGCGGCAGACAAAAATGGAGAATGGTAATCAACTATCGAAAATTAAACGACGTAACTATAGAAGATAAATAGCCACTCAGAGAATGGTAGATATTTTAGATAATTTAGGTGAATGTTCGTATTTTACCACTTTAGATTTGGCTGAAGGATTTCATCAAATTCCTGTAGATAAAGACTCTATAGAGAAAACCGCTTTTACAGTTGAAAATGGACATTATGTATATATCCGAATGCCATTTGACTTGAAAAACGCACCTGCCACTTTTCAACGAATGAGGGATAAACTATTAAGAAAATACTTGCATAAACTTCGTTTTGGGTACATGGATGACATAGTCATATTTTCAAAGTCATTACAAGAACATTTACAGCGTATAAAACTTATACTCGACGAATTAAAGACATATGCATCATAAATGCAATTAGATAAAGTGAGTTTTTACGAAAAGAAGTCCCATTTTTACGACATATAATAACGCAACAAGGTATTACACGGAATCCGGATAAAATCGATGCAATTTTGAAATACCCATTCACACAAAAAGAAATTAAAGCACTTTTAACATTTATCAGCTATTATATAAAATTTATTAAATATTTTGCAAAAATTACCAAACCCTTTACGAAAGTGCTTAAGAGGGGAGAGAAGATAAATGTCGATGATGCAGATTATATCGAAGCATTCAATAAATGTAAAGAATTAATTACGAATGCACCAATACTAAAATACCCCGACATTGAAAATCAATTTCACATTACTTCGGATGCATCGAATTTTGCAATCGGAGCCATCTTATCGCAAGAAGAGCATCCAATCTCTTATTTTTCAAGAACTTTAAATTCACCTGAAGGCCATAGTGGATGCATGCAGACATTTTCGACCGTACATATATAGAAAAAAATTCATTATAGAAACAGATCATAAGCCACTCACTTGGCTCTGGTCTCTAAAAACACCTAATTCTAGATTAATTCGCTAAAGAATCAACATAAAATTCCAATCCTGAATCCTATTAAATTTTCTTTGTTTCAAAGACTGCTACAAATAAGTACAATAATTAAGCAGCTTTAGTTTTTACAAAAAAAAAAAAGAAAAACAAAAGAATATATGTATCAAGGGGCGCGGTAGCGCGCCGTTGGCAAGTATGAGTCATTGCAGACGAAGCCTAAGGCGGCTCATCGCGACCCTATTATACTTTGAAATGGTACTTTTTAACCTACAAAAAATTTTTCAATTGACTTTTTAGGGTTAAAAACTTAAACAAGTAACCATTTCTCCCTTTCAAAATAGGATATGAATTTTATCTTTTTTTTTTAAATCAATTTTATTAAAAAAGATGGATGCGTTCAATAATAAAGCTTGTTTGATATTTTCGTTGTCATTTTTCATTATATGAGAATACATTTCAGTTTTCGGAATCATCCTCTTTCCAGTCCGCGATGACGTACTTCCGGCGATCAAAATTTCGATAAATATTCTCAATCAACGTCGCGAGAGGAGAAATACCCACGAAACATGGGGATTAAGTTGGTTACACTATATTGATGGTAGAAAGTTTCGTGAGAGGTCCAATGCCGACCTTCTTCGTCCCGCCTACCAGACGACTATGCGCGCTGAGAAGGTGGCACGCGCGCGGCGGTGTAGCTCGTGAGAGATAACTCTCGTATAGCTGCTCCTGCTGTGTTGCGCTGCTACCTCATCATCTCGCATGGTACGCTAGTAACTCAGAGTATGATTTGGACTCTGTTTTCCTTTCGCGATGCTTTAGTTTTCTTTTTTTAAATTCATAGTTTAACGACAATTTATCGAGTGGTTCAGACGCTATGTATAGATATACATATAAGAAAATTGTTTGTCTTAATGGTTAGGGTAACTACGTTACTACAAATGAGTACTACGGTTGATGCTTGTAATAACTGAAATATATTTACAATATATACAAATGTTCAGAGTGATGTCAATAATTATAATATAAGATAGTACATAGGTTTACCTGAATCAACAACAAGTACAGCTTGACTTTATTATAATTATTAATTTAACTTAATTATAATACTTTGCGACAATCGTCATGAACTCATACGTATGTCTACTTGTTTACTGCTCATATTAAGAGTTACTACTGACGAACGCGACCTCCGCGCGCCTCGAGCTTTTCGTGAGTCTCGAGCGGGCGACCTCTGACGTGTCGCGCTATAGTTTGGACTAGTCTCAAACTTACATCCCCCCTCCCCTCCTCAGACGTATGTTGTAGGAGTCAGGAGTCTGGAGATAGGGAATCATTTTATTTGCATGATAAATCTTTGACTCTAGTGTTTTAAATCCCGAGTCCATAACATACAGTAAATTAGAAATTTTATGTTTTATTTTAAAAGGACCCACCCTGACCGGATCCAGTTTTTTCCTATTTAAACGATTTCCGTTTCGATTATAAACAAGATCACCGACTTCGTATGTTATTTCACGTTTATGTTTATCATAATAAACTTTATTTTGATTATGAATTTTTTCTGCATTTAAAAATGCTATCTTTCTGTTTCGAAGGAAAAAAGGATTTGTCAATTCCGTTTAAAAGGTAATTCGGTGTAAATTTTGTTGTGATGTGTATTGTATTATTATAGTTTTCTACACACTGTTCGGCACTGACTTGCCACGCCCTGTCTTTATTCTCAAAAATTTTGCACCTAATCGAATTTACTAATGTTTGATTTGTCCGTTCATTTTGCCCGCTTAAGAAGGGGCAATTTACCGCGGTGAAAATGTTTGTTACGTTTTCTGCTTTTAGAAAATTTTTAAATTCTTTTGAGTTTATTCCATCGTATTGATCAGTTAGAAGTAATTTTATTTCTCCCTTTTCCTGAACTTTTTTAACCAGGTTTATGAAATCTTTTGCTGTCTGTGTTTTTGAGGTCACTACAAAAGCGTACTTCGTGAAATGGTCTACGACTAAATGCAAATATTTTTTTGGTGACTTGTTTCCGCTGAACCCACCTATTGTATCCACGGATATTATTTGAAAGGGCTCCGACGCTGGACCTAATTGTAAAAGGGGTTGAATAAAATTACCGAACCTTGATTTATTTCTTATACATGTGTCGCATGCTCAACAAATAAGTTTTACGTGTTTATGCATGTTTTTAAAATAATATTTTGGAGTTAAAGTCAGAGTTAACTGCTTTACTCCAATATGACTTTCATTGTGAATATTTTTTATCATTTGAATAGCTAAATTTTCCGAGACCCATATTTTTTTTTGTTATTTAGAATTTTATAATAAATGTTATTTTTTTTTCTATTTTATCCTGTTTTTTATGTTTAATTGTTTTTGATCGTTCATCAATTCTTCCATTGATAACAAGTTTACTATTTTTATAGCCGTTTCGCTGCTTGTGCTTTCATCTAGTACTGGATTTCGAGAAAAGCTATCTGCTTCTGCATTATTTTCGCCTGGGTTGTACTTGATTTCAAAATCAAAATTTGAAATGTAGTTTAATAAAGCTAATAATTCCGGATCTTTACTCTTTTTGACATTAAAATTTTCAAGCTGTTTCTGGTCTGTAAAGATCGTGAATTTATTTCCTATGTGTTTATATTGCCAATATAAAATACACTCTTTATTTTCTTGTGATTTTGTTAATTTTTTTGAAAAGGAAAAGACTGAAATAGTTGTCTTTTTGAGGTTGTTTTATAATTGCCGCTACTCCTTTTTAGATGCGTCTGTAAGAATGTATATAGGAAGTTTTGGGTCAAAAATTGCCAAAACCGGCTCAGAGCTGAGAAAGTTTTTTATTTTTTTAAAGCTGTCTTCACATTCTTGTGTCCATTCAAATTTTACATTTTTTCTAAGTAAATTGTGTAGTGGTTCTAACTCTATCGAAGCTTGTGGTATATATTTTAAGTAGAAATTTATTTTGCCCAAAAGTTGCCTAACATTCTTTTGATTTTGTGGTATAGGAAAATTCTTGATTGCGATTAAGTTATCATTTAGAGGTTTTATTTCATTTTCTCTGATTTCGTGTCCTAAATAGATAACCGATTTTTTTGAAAATGTGCATTTTTTTTGTTTAATTTAAAACCCGCTTTTTGTATGGCGATGAGAACTTCGTTAATGTGACGTAAATGATCTGAATAATTTTCTGAGAAAATCAAGATATCATCAATGTAATTTATTGCGAAGGTCTCAAGATTATTTTTCGCTAATACGTCACTTAGAATTCTTTGAAAAATTGCTGGAGACGAGTTTAAGTCAAAAGGCAAGCATTTCCATTGCCAATGCCCGTTTTGGGTAATAAACGCGTTTTTATATCTATTTTTTTCTCTAATCGAGATTGACCAAAAGGCCGAGTTTATATCCAATTCTGAAAATACTTTGCAATTTCATACTCGAATTAAAAGATCCTCAATAATTGGGAATGGATGGCTTTCTGGTATGATTATTTTGTTTAGTACGCTATAGTCTACGCACAACCGCGACTTCCTCCCTTCTTCCTTTTTCAAAACAAGAGTTACCGGAGATGCAAAAGGACTAGTAGAGCGTTCAATTAAACCCACTTTCAATAACGATTTTATTTGTGAATTTATTTCTTCGTCATCCGTTATAGAGCATTTGTATGGTTTACGCGCAATATATTTGTTTTCTGTAAGCTTTACTGACGCCTCGTAGCCTTTTACTTTGCCTACTTCGAATTTGTCTCCTGTAAACAACTCTTTGTGCCTATTCAATACACATTCCAAGGAGCTCTCACTATTTACAATTATGTTCGTTGAAATAGACTCTGTTCTTATATTTTCATTTAGACGACATTTCTTTACATCATTTTGGAAAATTTTCAAATTTTCATTCTGACAAAGTTTAAATTTTTTTATTGCATCTAACCCTAACAAAATGTCATCATGAAAAGAGTCACTTTTTACAATATAAAAACATTGTATTTGAAATATTAAAAATTTTTGTTTTTAGATTTATTGAGCCCAACGACTTTGTAGTGCCTGCGAATGTGTTTAGTTTACTTACCCCACTTATTTTTTTGTTTAACTTTAATTTTATAACTGTATCATAATTTATTATTGATATATTTGCTCCCGAGTCATATACCGCAACGACTGGAGTATCCTCGATAAATATTTTTAATCTAATAAGTGGGGTCGCAAACCGTTTTTTGATTCATCAGAAGACGCTACACTCTCTTCAATATTTTTATTATATATTATTATTATTTTATCATTTTTTGTTCTCTCTTTATCATAGAGTTTTGACCTACAAACATCTTCTGAGTGATACCTGTTTGGAAATCCTTTTTTAATGCAGTAGGCGCATGGTTTTTTATCTGATTTATTTTCCTCTGGGATTTTTGTTTTAATTTTTTTTTCTTTTTCTATAAGACCTTCTGACTGATATATTAATGACATTAAATTATCAATTGTATCTTTTCTATTTATGTGCGGTTGAATTTTTGAAGGTAAACCCAAAACTATTAAATTTATTTGAGTATTTTCTGATATTTTAGAATCTGTGTCTAAGAGCAGATTTCCCTTTTTTAGCGCGTACTCTAGAAGCGACCCATTTATATTGTAACGGTGCAGGATTTAGGAAAATCGAGGTAAAAGTACGCGGACGTGGGGCTAGAACCCACGACCTCCGGATCCAAAGGCGCGCTCCTTAACACTGAGCCAACGCCGCACTAGCCTCGACTCAGCTACAGATCCTACCGACTACTTCATGTCGGTATCACAGGGATCTCCATTCGCCGACTAGCTTCTCAAATCTGTGGCCGTTATATAACGAAATTCATATGCATACTTTATTTCTGACCACCGTATCACGGCAAAAGTATCTAAAAAAGAATTTTGCTCATGCTCCCATGGTTATGTGATCTTATTTATTTTTAAAAAACTTTGAAACCAGTCAAGGGCCGGTTCCTCCAAAAAAAATCTTAACGTCTCTGCGTAATTTTCTTCTTTGCATTGTAAACGAGTGCACTCACTCATGAAACGATCCATAAAAATGTCCGCGTTCTGTTTTTTTTCCAGAAAACTTATCAAGCATGATGCTTTTCGCTGGCGACTTTGTCTTTTCATGCGGAAAGGTTTCAAGGTTTTGAGTGGGAACGGAACTGGGATCAACATAAATCCGACACTTATCCAAATAAATACCGTCATAACATACGTTTCCCTCTTCATCCAAGTATTGACCCTCAAGTTCATCTACTAGCGAGATCCATACCTTCCAGAACTTTCCACGTGTTTTTAAACTCTCCTTCTAATTAAATAGTGCGAACTCTCAAAATGGTGGTTTTTGTGTCTAGTACCTCAGAAAAAAAGCAGAATCTTGCTCAAACAACAGCTATTTTGTTGTTGTTGATTTATAAGACAATTCTTTGTCTTAATGGTTAGGGTAACTACGTTACTACAAATGAGTACTGCGGTTGATACTTGTAAAAACTGAAATATATTTACAATATATATAAATGTTCAGAGTGACGTCAATAATTACAATATAAGATAGTACATAGGTTTACCTGAATCAACAACAAGTACAGTTTGACTTTATTATAATTATTAATTTAACTTAATTATAATACTTTGCGACAATCGCCATGAATCTCATACGTATGTCTACTTGTTTACTGTTCGTATTAAGCATTACTACTGACGAACGCGACCGCCGCGCGCCTCGAGCTTTTCGTGACTCTCGAGCGGGCGACCTCTGACGTGTCGCGCTATAGTTTGGACTAGTCTCAAACTTACATACAAATATGTACAAATTTCTTCCCGATACTAGTCTATTCCATGTATGTCATCAAGATATTACAATGATTTTAAATTTCTACTTTAATTGAAAAAAGTTTCATCCCCAAAGATTACTTTGTTCTTAAGTTATTGCTAATGCTAATTTTCGGGCGATTTCCTTTCGCTAAATTTTCGGCTGACGCTATATATAGATATACAAATACGTAAAAAAGGGGGTTTAGACGCTATATATACACATACAAATACGTACAAAAAGAGGATCAGAATTCGGACGCTATATATAGCCATACAAATACATAAAAAAAGAGGATCCAGTTACGACGCTATATATAGATATACAAATACATTCAAATTTCTTCCCGATACAAGTCTATATTCCATGTATGTCATCCTCAAGATATTACAAGTAGAAACTAAAATAATACAAAATATAGGTAATATAGAGAATAATATATATAGATTGTAACGGGGGAATTTATTCAGGCG
>UELV01096208.1:0-10344 GCA_900490015.1 Megastigmus stigmatizans | reverse complement strand
AACTATTACAGGGGATCGGTATCGAACGCAATTGATGCGTTTGAGTCGAGCATTGAAGGAGAAACGGCCACAGTATCAAGAGAGACACGATAAAGTTATCCTGCAACATGACAATGCTCGGCCACATGTCGCAAAACCCGTCAAGACATACTTAGAAACCCTAAAATGGGAAGTCTTACCCCACCCGCCGTACTCTCCAGACATTGCTCCTTCCGACTACCATTTGTTCCGATCGATGGCACATGGCCTAGCTGAGCAGCATTTCCATTCTTATGAAGAAGTCAAAGAATGGATCGATTTGTGGATCGCCTCAAAAGACGCATCGTTTTTTCGAAATGGTATCCGACAATTGCCCGAAAGATGGCAAAAAGTAGTGGCTAGTGACGGACAGTACTTTGAATCATAAACAGCTAATCACTTTTTCAGAATAAAGCCTCAAATTTTCGAAAAAAACGGCGGAAGCAAAGTTGTGCACCTAATATAAAGCAATTACACAATATCTGTTGAATACAATAACAATAAAATGTTTCACGGAACATGTTTAATCAATGATAATAAAGTACAACTTCAATGACATGATATAGACGAAAATTTGGAGAATTGAAATCACTGAATTTAATCCTGCCTTCAATTATCAAAGATCATCAACTGAATTTTGAACCGATAAAACATTAACTCTATCTCCAGTGAATACACCACAACTGCGAACGTTTGGGATTGAATTTCACCTATCTGTAACGACTTTTATGATTTTATCAGTAATCATAACAGTCGGGTTAATTTGCTTGTTATACAAAAGAAAAAAGAAAACACGACAAAATACCCAGACAATCGATATTTAGAACGTCATCGAACTTAGACCGGGAGGAGTTATTATAATCCAGTCTCCGAGCATCTCTGCTTCTTTAGCAGTCTATCGTCAGACCACCTTATCACCTCTGTAGAATTTCAAGAGACCGAACATCGTCCAGCTGCTACTGTGACCTGAAAGACAAAGAAAATGTCCACGACAATAGAAAGATAATGGAATATCATTATTAAAATACCACCTTCGTACCGGCGATGGGTCACTCTCTGTCAGGCATCCAAGCTGTAAAGAAATGTGTCAATAAAAAGTATTTCAATCTACTTAAGAATCGATGGCCATCTCCTATCGCGCTGCTTTCCCTCTCTTTTTCACGACTATCTTCTCTCTCGCAACACACGCCACGCTCATTAGCCTGCTCGCATTTGTCGAATGTGAAATTAATTAAACAGTAATTAAAATAAAATAAAATAAAAAAAGAACAAGAAAATACATGCAACTTTTAAAAAATTGTAAGAGTAATTTAGATATTAATAAAAACATTTTTCTATTTATTTGTAAATGCAATGAAAAATATTAGCAGTATTTTATACTTACTTTGACTCTTTGGCGTTAAATTCTTTATGCACTTGAAAACCTGAATAATTGGTATTTCATTTTAAAGCTTAATGACTTGAAATGTATACGTTTATTTCAGTGTAGGTTAGATCTAAGTGAATTAAAAATACAAATAAATTTATCTAATTCGCAAATATAAACTATAACTATCTCCAAGTGTATTATTAATAGAAGTTTTTTATGATAGGAATATGGTCCAAACGTGTCATATTTGGTCCTTTCACCCTATTACGTAAAAAGTAAGGTTAAAAAATATTCGACAAACTCTGCAATGTGTACAGGCGCACAGTATGCACCTAAAGCACGGGGGACTCGTTCACTCCAGCAAGTGCCGACTGGCAGCAATTCCAAAAATGTTTCTGTGAGAAAATTCTGAATTTAATGAACTACAGTTTTTGTGTTTAAAGAACAATATCTTGGCTTAAAGTCACACAGTGAACTGAGAACAATTAAAGCTTTAAAGATAAACTTTTTAGCGAAATTGATTAGATTTATGATAAATTTCTTTTATAAATAGCATATAATGAAGAAAGTCGAAAAATTCTAACAGGATTTTAAAGTATATTAGCCTTCTAGCAAGGCCTTTTTGAACTCAAAATATGGAATATTTGAAAAAAAATCTTGACGTATCATGCCATTTTTTCCAAAAATGTGTTGACTTTTTTAAATAGATCGTTAGATCAATTGCGACAACGGCATTTGAAAGAAGAGACTTTAAACCATTGAAAACACCATACTTGGAATCTTTTCAAGGACTCTTTTATCAAACATTATATGTGAAAATTTAAACAGTAAGAATAATCATTTGGACGTTAAAGAGTTAATGGATTAATATATTCAACAAAAAAAAAAGTCTAAAAATCTCTTCTATGTGGAAGTATCTGCTGCATCCTTTTGTTTTTGGGGTTTGTGTCGTTTTTTCCACAAGTTCGGCTTTAACAGAGAAGTCCAAGCAACCTGTCACGGCCTAAAGTTAAATTTACATAAATTCCTACGTCAAAAAAAAAAAAAGAATATGGTCGTATAGGAAATTAAATTTTGAGATGTGTTTCTTGTTGTTCCACCTTGATCCGAAATTGTGAGCATGCTCGAAAATATTCTAAATGATCTATGTTAAATGGGAAAGTTGTAGATATTAAAAAGATCTATCGATTCATTTTTAGGCACAACCGGTACACGGTAGTTAGGCGCGACTGCTACACAGTAGGCACGACCGCTACATGGTAGTGCCTTATATTTTCATCATCGCAAAAAGTGTCGAATTTCAAAAGTCACATATTTTAGTATAAAATAAATTTCTATTATGATAAAAATGGGTATGTCATCTTTTTGAATTATTGTTATTGCATTTTCCTTATGAAAAAAATGCATAAAGTTGAAAATTTCCAAATTTTTTAACTTTTATTCGTGAAAAACACACCATATTTTTTTTCAGAAGTATTTTAACAAAAAATCGGTATCACCATTCGAAAGAACAGTTCAAAATATGTCGGATAGGATCTTTTTCAAATTTTTTCAAATTTTTTTTTAGTTGAAAAGGGCCTTGAAAAAGATGTTGAAAATTCTGAGTCTTGGTCGTTAATGGGTTAAGGATATACAAGCGATACTTGCAAGTCCGATACCAGCAACTATCCGAAAAACATTAGATAATATTACTTTTACATGAAAGTGGTATATTTTGATTGACCATACTTGTAAGTAGCTTATTCTTTACGTAATAAAACATCAACAACGTTATTATTATGTTTCTCAACTAATAGATCAATAGGTTAAGGAGGTTCTCCTTATACGTAGGAAGTCAAGTACAGAAATTACTAAATTTGACCAGTGCAGTCGGTATATGCAGGTATATATTTTGCATGTATAACCTATAGGCAAATGAGATTTATATATGAAATATCTACTCCCTCTCATTTCACTGTTACCCTATGGTATTTTAGAAAATTGATAAAAATTTTAAAAAAATCTATCTATTACTATAAAAAAAATCGAAAAGCTGTCATCATCAATTAATTTATAATCGGAAAAAAGAGAATCTTTCCCATAAGACTACGTGTTAAAAAAGCAATAACAAAAATATTTAATTCTCGGCTTTGGGATACCCTAGCCTCGCGAAATTTTAACTGGAGCTTCTTCAATCATTTACCTTGCTACATAAAAATTTGTAAGTCAATGACATCATCAATTCAATTATCGAGAGAACTCCCTTAAGGAATAAAAAATTTCCAATTTCGTTTTTTCCAAGTTTAATCCACGATTATTGTCCGATTCTAAAATTTATGGGTTCATTTTGTTTTCAAAAACTTAGTAAAATTAGTATCGTCATAAATTAGTTATACAGCCGCATGAGCTGTATTAGTTATATATTGTGTAACAAATTTTGAAAATGAAAAAACAATTTAACTAACGATGGATCGCTTGTTTTCGAAAACGAACCAAATGTACCCATAAATTTTAGAATCGGACAATAATCGTGGATTAAACGTGGAAAAAACGAAATTGAAAATTTTTTATTCCTTAACCTATTGATCTTATGAAAAACATAATAATAACGTTGTTGATGTTTTATTAAGTAAAGAATAAGTTACTTACAACGTATGGTCATTCAAAATAAACCACTTTCATGTAAAAGTAATATTATCTAATGTTTTTCGAATAGTTGTTGATTTGACTTGAAGTATCGCTTGTACATCCTTAAAAAAAGACCTATTGTAGGGCATTAACATAAAAAATATTACTTTCTTATAAAAGTGTTCAATGCAAAAGTTTTAGAGTACAAAAAAAAATTTTTTCTCTATGGAACATATTTAGCTAGGAGCGATTCATTTCAAAATAACAGTGGAACCAGTTGTTGAGACAGCAACATAATGCGAGCGTGAAGCACGACAAAGACGGTCGTGTCCGTCTTTACATGCAAAAAGTTTCGAAAAAGCTTCGCTGTTCGCTTACCTTGCATCGCGATCATCACTGGAATGCGACAACGCTGGTTTTATTTATATTATAAAAAAATATTTTAGAGCAGTGCAAACGTATAGACGTAAAAACGATAGTGTCGAAATAAAGTAAGGAAAAGAAGTGGAAAGAGATAACGGAAAAAAATAAAAGAGTCAGGAAGTGGAAGACAGAAATAAGAGTAAAAAAGTAAGTGAAAAATAAGGGACAGAGGGGAAAAGGGAGAAGGGAGAAGGAGCGTGAAAGAAACACGTGGCGAGGGGAGTGAGAGAGAGGGAGAATCGAGCATAGAGTATGCGGGGAGTGGAGAAGGCGTGCTAAAAAGAGAAAGTGAGCATAGTAAGAAGAGTGGGAAGGACTAAGAGTGTGAGTGAAGACCAATCAACACCTGGAGAGTACGGAGAGATAAACAGAGCCCAGCAGGAGGTGAAAGAACTGTAAAGGCAAGCAGAGAGAAAAAGGATAAAGGGGAAGAGGAAAAATAGGGATAGCCCTAACGAAAATATAGCAAAATACCTAGTTTCAAATAAAAAGAACAGGAGAGAAAAAGAAAAAGAAGGAGAAGATAAAGAAGCAAAAAAGGAGGAAAAAGTAGAAAAAGAAGAATGAATAGAAGGGGAAGAGATGGAGAAGTTCTGGGATAGAATGGAGGAGAGACTAGAGGAGATGGAAAAAAGAAGGGATGCGAGAATGGTTGCGATGGAAGAAAAAATCAGTGAAGCGCTCGGGGATTGGAATAAAAAAATGGGAAACAACAAAGAGAGTTAGAGAGATGGAGGAGAAAACGAAGGAAAATTATAGAGAAATGAAAAGAGAATTCGAGAAGATGGAAAAGGCGATAGAAAAGAGGCTAGAAAAGAAAGTATATGAAGTGGCAATAGAGAGGATGACAGAAAGCGCGCCTGATGGGATGGAAGACGAGTAGAAAGAAAGAAGAGAGGAGGATGAGAGGGCGTGGAAGGAGGGACAATAAAAACAGAGGGAGCAAGAAGCGAAGATAAGAAAAAATCTGGAAGGGATGGACAAGGAGAGAAGAAGAAAAAATGAAATAATTACGGGAGTGGAAGGGATGAGGAGTGAAAAGAGTTATGTACAGAACTGGCTAAATGGAGAATTGGAGGAAGGGGAGATAAAGTAGGAGTTGAGTGTGAGACTTGGGAAGGGAAAGTGAATATAATACAGAATAAATCAAAGTTAAAAGGGACCAGAATATACATAGATAACGACCTAACATGGGGGGAAAGGAGAATAAAGCAGGAAATGAGAAGGATTAGCAAGGAGGAGAGAGGAAAGGGGAAACAGGTGAGAAATAGCTATAATAAAATATGGATAAACGGTAAATCATGGAAGTGGGATGAGGAGGGAAAAAAAATTTTTCCAGAGGGAGAGGAAGGGATGGAATAGTAGAGGGGAGAGAGGGGAGGAAGGCAGGGAGGTAAGAATACTAGCATGGAATGTAGCAGGCCTAAAAAATTCAGAGAAGGAAGAATGGGAAATGATAAAAGAACACGATATTATAGGGATAACAGAGAGAAAAAATTAAAAGAATTCGATCTGATTGTGGAAAGGGCAAGAAGAAGAAAGAAGAGAGGAAGAGCAATTGGAGGAATAATATTAGGAATTAAAAAGAGCGTGGGAATTCGGGAGAAAGAATGGGAAGGAGGAAAAAAAAGGCAGAACGAGGAAATAATATGTGGAGAAGTAAAACTGGGGGATAAAAAAATGGGTAGGGGGGGGGGTAGTATATATGAGAGAAAAAAAGAAGAGAGGTATGGAAAATAATAGAGAAGGTGAGTAGGGAGGAAGAGAAGGAAAGAATAATGATAATAGGAGACTTCAACGCTAGAACGGCGGAAGAAGGGAGCTGGTCATGGATTGAGGAAGGAAGAAGATCTAGGGATAAAACAAAAAATAGAGAAGGAGAAGAGATGCTGGAAAAGCTGGAAGAAATGGCGATGGCAATAGAAAACGGGGCGAGAGAGGGAGATGAAGAGGGGGAATGGACATACATGGGGGCAAGAGGAAGCACGACAATCGACTACGTGGTAACTAACGAAGAAGCGGAGAAAGAAATAAAGGAAATGAAAGTAATAAATAAAGTAGAGTCAGATCACATGCCAATCTCGATAAAGTGGAAAGGGAAAATAAAGAGAGAGGAAAGGAGAGAAGAAAGGACATGGAGGACAGATTGGACAGAAAAAGGAGTCAAAGAATTTAAGGAAAAGATGAAGGAAGTAAGGGTGTGTGGGGATTGGAAGAAGCTAAAAGAAGAGATCCAGAAGAACACGAAAAAAATAGAGATAAAAAGAGGAAGGAGGATAAACGGATGGTGGGTTAAGGAATGTGGAGAAGAGAAAAAGAAACTATTAGAGAAGAGGCAGAGACTAAGGAGAAAAGAAATAGACTTCATGGAGTGGAAAAAGGCAAAGTACGAGTACAAAAACCTGATAAAGAAAAAGAAGGAAGAGGAGATAGATAGGATAGTGATGGAAATAAAGAAAGATAAGAGTGGTAAAAAAATGTGGGAAGTGGTAAGCAGCGGTATAGGCAAAGGGAGGAGTGGTATAGATGAAGAAATAGGAAAAAAAGAGTGGGTTAATTTCTTTAAGAAACAAATGGATGGAAGAGAAATAGAGGAAGGGGAAAGAAGGAGAAAAGAAATAAGAGAATATGGAAAAGAATCAAGGATAGAAAAACAGGAAGTAAGAGAAGTAATAAAGAAAATGAAAGAAAGGAAGGCGGCAGGAAAGGACGGTATAGGAAATGAGGCATGGATTAAAGGAAGAGAAGAAGTAGAGGAAGAATTAAGGAAATGCCTGCAGAAAATATGGGAGAAAGGAGAGGTACCGGAAGAATGGAGGATGGGACTAGTGGTACCAATATACAAGAAGGGAGACAAGAATAAGGTAGAAAACTATAGAGGAATCACGCTGATGGATTCGGGATCTAAAATATACGCAGAGATACTGAGGAAAAGGCTGGACGAACAACTGGAGGAGAAAGGAAAATTGGATGACACACAATTTGGATTTAGAAAAGGAAGAGGAACAACAGATGCGATATATGAAATAAAAAATGTGATAGGAAGGGAGATAGGAAGAAAAGGAGGAAGGGTACTGGTACTGTTTGCAGACGTGAAAGCGGCTTTCGATAAAATAAGAAGAGAAGTGATATGGAAAGCAATGAAAAGAATGGGGGTAGAGAAGCAGCTGAGAGAAAGAATAAAGGAACTGTACGCAGAAACGAGATGTAGGATAAGAATAGGAGAAGAGACGGAGGACTTTGAAGTGACGAAAGGAGTAAAGCAAGGATGTCCACTGAGCCTGGTACTGTTTAACGTGGCGATGGCAGACTTGGAAGAGAAGATGAAAAATATACAAGAGGGCGGATTGGTGATAGGAAAGAAGAAGATATGGACACTGTCGTATGCAGATGACGTGGCACTGCTGGCAAATAACGAAAGGGGTATGAAGCAAATGATGAAGAAAATGGAAAAAATTTTGGAAGGAAAGGGACTGCAGCTAAATGTGGAGAAGACGAAAATAATGGAATTCAGAAAGGGAGGAGGCAGGAGAAAAAAAGAGAAATTTGAATGGAAAGGAGAAAAGATCGAAAAAGTCAAAAGTTTAACATACTTAGGATTCAAAATGAGTGGAAACAATGAAGAGGAAAATCACATAAAGTATGTGACTAACAGAGCAAAGATGGTGATGGGAAAAGTTTGGAGCGTGGGGAAAAGAAGAATCCGAACAGACTGGAATAGAAGGATGAGAATCTTTGACGCAGTGGTAGTAAGCATGATGATGTATACAGCAGAAATATGGGAATGGAAGGAAAGGGGAGAGGTGGAAAAAATTCATGAAAGATATATGAGATGGACGTTAGAAATAAATAGTAGAACACCAGGACACATAATATGGTGGGAAACGAGAAGAGACAAGATAAAAATAAAAGCGGGCACAAGAGCGATGAAGTACGACGAGAAAATAAAAAACGAAGAAATGCTTGGCCATGATGCTAAGAGGAGAAGGAAAATCAGTGTTGGAAAAGGAGAGGAAAAAATTCTTCGAGGAAAAAGGATGGGCAGTAGAGGCAGCAAATGTATAGACGAAAAAGGAAGAAGGATGGTGGGAAGAGATTGAAGAAAGACATAGGGACATAGAATGGCAGAACATGAAGGCGGAAATAGAAAAACCCAAATATGCAAAAGAATTTGGGACGTGGATGACCGAGGAGCAAATAAGACTGCAGAAGGAATATCTTACAGGGACAGGTAGAAGTAGAGGAAAAGAGTTTATAATAGTAGCAAAATACAGGCTAGCGGGGATAGGAACGGGAGCAAGTACAGGTTAAAAGAGGAAAAGAGGAAGTGCAGACTATGTGAAAAAGAGGAGGAAACAATGGAACACGTTTTCAAGGACTGTGAGGTCACAGGAAAGAAAGAGAAATTGGGAAAAAAATACAGGGCAATAATGTACGAGATAGAATGGAAAAGAAGAAGAAAAAAGGAAGAACTAGAAAAGAGGCAGAGAAGCGAAGCGAATGACGCGGCGAGGTAAGGAACATAGGGAGAGTAGGAATGGATAGAAAGTGAATGGAAATGGATAAAAATAGAAGGAAGAAAGTAAAGCTGGAATAGGGAGAGGAATGAGGTAGAAAGGAAGGAAGAGGGAAACGAATAGGATAGAAGAGAGAAGAAGGAAGAAAGAAGAGAAAGTGTGAAAATAAAAAAGGTGTAAAGTTACTAAAAGGACATTATCGTTTTTACAAGAAAATTAGAATATAAGATGTAAATTAAATGTAAATCAAATGATATAATAAAGAACTATAATAATACTAATAATAAAAAAACATTTTATAAAATTATAAAATTATATAATTTGCATACTTGATATTGACTGTAAGGTATAGTTACATTCAATATCATATAGCCTTCAACATGCCAAAAAACGTGCTTTTTGAAAAATTCAAAAATATCTATTATTTTTCGAGATATATCGATTTTTCGATAAAAAAGACCTTTTCGGAAATCGGCCATTGTTGCCTAGCGGATGGTCCTAGAGTAACGATAGACATCTTATTTTCTTCTTGAAGAGTTATTGAAAAGTTACCATGCTATTAAAGATATGTATCGATTTTATTAATTTTAAAGGTAAAAAAATGACTGAAAAAATTTCCTCTTTTTAGACATGTGATTGTTTTTTTTTTTCAAATATCTTTTTCAATTTTTAATTTATGGAAATAACTCTTACAGAAATCACTTACTAACATTTTTCATGTATTTGAAAAAAATATTTTCTACGAGCTTTCTGGAACTGGAATAACTATTTTTTTCAAAAAAATCTAGAGGGCGCCATTTATATTTATAAAGATAGGCTTGATGAAGGTTAATGTTAAATACCTATATTTTCAATAAAAAAATATTAAGGTATGTTTCATTGATTGTTTGTATTAGTAATTGAATAATAAAGTTAAGTGTGCCCGTCAGTTGTAGCGGGCGGCGGAGTTTGGTCGCTCTCAAAACTGATTTTGTGCATTCTAAATCGATCGCGCTTGCAATATCTTCAATAACTCAGCTCCTGGATCTCGTACAAATATCCTTTTGTACTTAATCTATGGTAGTTCGACAAGATAAACACGAATATCGTAATTATGTTTACCATAGAAGCAAATAGTTCTGCAAAAATTTTTTTTTTTATTCAGTTTAAATTTTTTTTCCTTTTTTTTTGTCTTTTTAATAATTATTATTATTTATAATTACAACAGTATTTCCCATGTATTATCTTAACCTTTTTGCTTAGTAAATCATGCTGACACCATGCTTGCTACTGGTTTCTTTAGCAATCATCTCTATTATTTCAGTAATTAATTATTTATGATACACAATTAAATAAAGGAAACATATTAAGTCAAGTATGAAGAATTTATTTTACTTCCAAAACTATTTAACCCATTAACGCCGAGGTGAT
>UELV01096206.1:0-11836 GCA_900490015.1 Megastigmus stigmatizans | reverse complement strand
TCTCTCTCTCTCTCTCTCTCTCTCTCTCTCTCTGGTTCTCGTTGGATTGCGTGTGTATATACGCACACAGGTGAGACTCGTTCGGCTTTCAGTCTCGCAAGAACCCCGTAGCATTGGCCACCAGGTATGAAACTACACACACACATACATACATACATGCACACGTAGACACACAGATGGAGAGACAGGGAGACAGTGAACGGAATGTAGTAGGGGAGCGAAAGTGAGCTCAACGCCAAGAATGGGCAAGACGAGCCGTGGAGGAGGAGGAGGAGGAGGTGGTGGTGGAGGTATAGGCGAGCTCGCGAGTCCGAGAGACACACGGACGCTCTGTTGAGCCTCTCTCTCTCTCTCTCTCTCTCTGTGAGCGTAGAAAAAAGAGAAATAAAGCGTATTGCAGCGGTAGAGGATCGTCTCGAGGAGCAGCGGCAGCAGCAAACAGCAGTGTGCGCTAGTCTCGATCGCACTGCTCGCGAGGCTCTCTCACCTGCATAATGCGCAGATCGGCCCCGGAAAAGTGTCGGTCGCACCAGCAGCAGTGGAAATCGTTGTAGCTGTGTGTGTATGTGTTTTTTTTTTCGGGGAATATATAGATTGAGCAACTCGATCGCTCGAGTGTCTGCTGCGCGCCCGAGACCGAGGGGAAAGTGTACACGTGTGTGTGTGTGCGTTTGCGCGCGCGTGTGTGTGCGTGCTTGTGGCTCTGAACAGCGAGCAGAGTAAGGAATCGGCATCTACCATTTTTTCCACCCACCAAGTGGATTAAACGCCAGGATGACGCGCAAACTAAGCAAATTTCTCATACTTTTTGAGAACACGAATCTACTATACTTCCCAGGTCACTTCCTGTCCGGGCGCGTACTCATCGAGCTCGACGACGAGGCTTAGTAAGTTCCTTTTTATCTATACCTGTTTGTGCGTACTGTGCGTGTGTGTCTGTGTCTGTGCGCCATACATATGCGTGTATACAGAGCGAGTCCACCATGTTTTCGTATATATGCTCGCGGTGTATATATATATGTATATACGTGCGTAAACACTGACACCGCAGCGATGAAAAACAGGTGTTTGGAGAACACTTTCTCTCTTGCGGAAATTTCTTTCTCACACGCAGCTGCATCTTTGTTTTCCAATTTTCTCTCTCTCTCTCTCTCTCTCTCTCTCTCTCTCTCTCTCTCTCTCTCTCTGTTAGGTGCGTGCGAGGAATACTGCGCACGCGTATATATGCAGTGCATGCAGATTGTGTGTAGACAAGTGGTTGAATAGATATTTCGTTGTCGGGTCAGTCGAAATCTCATTGGCGTAGCGCGGGTGCTAGAATTTCTTAATGGATTATGACTTCACTGTGGATAAGTCACTGGTTACACAATTCGGTGTGTACGTGTAGCCTTGTACCGATTCTATTTCGATCGAAATTATAAGGAGCGCTCGCGGAACCATCAAGGATTTTTTTTTGTATTTTGTAAAGAGAAAAAAAAAATATTACAAGATAGTTTGTGTGAATTGTGCAGCACATATGTATTACGTATTTTTCTTCTCAATTACTTAGATTATATATGGTAATCTTTAATTCCGTACCATTATTGCCCTCCAGCATGATAAATTAACGATTCTTTTATAGCAATTTACGTTACACATAATAAATCTTTTTATAATTAATTTCCCATAAATTGTTTCAAACTTTCCTCAGCTCTATATAATACGCAGAATGAAATGCTCCAATGACTATGATTTGCATTTCGTTAGATCTTTATAGTTGAAAAATTAAAAATACAGTCGAATTCAAATGGCATTACAGTATTAAATTGCCGTAAAATTATACGTCTATCGAAGACAGCGTATAAAATTATGTTATGAAGGTCGAGAAAAGAAAATTCCCCGCGCGTCCTCGTATAACACAAGTCTGGTGTAAAACTTCGCTTCTCGCGTGCAGTCACGTAAAAACTGCACAAGCAAAAACCAACCGCAAGCGTATATATATATATATATACGTATACAAATAATTTCTTATTGCAACGGGCTAATTCAGCTTAAACAACGAAACGATAATTTTCATTCAGGGTAATGGACATGTACATCAAATAAAGCATCGCGAGAGGCTCCGCGCTCCATTATTATTTCTCCCCGAGCCACAACCGACTTCAACTCTCTCTCTTTCTTTCTCTTTATCCCTCCGTCTCTCGTGCGCATACATATATATATTTCCCATTTATTTTTATTTTTCTCTCTTTCCCTCGGCATATATAATACAAGTGCGGCTCGGGCTCGCGCGCCTATAACCTATACATGCATACATATACCTCGTTTGCGTTCTTGAGATTCCCGGAGGCGTGCGAAACGATGACGGACTCGCTCTCTCTCTCTCTCTCTCTCTCTCTCTCTCTCTCTCTCTCTCTCTCTCTCTCTCTCTCTCTCTCTCTCTCTCTCTCTCTCCTGCAGACCGAAGAGCTGCAAAGAGAAAGAGAGAGAGAGAGGGAGAATTTACCGTATAGAGCGTACCGAGTGCATCGCTATACACCGCAGTGTATATATATGTGTGGAAAAGTGCACCGGAGGCGTTCAAATGCAGCCGCTTCGATCATCGCACACGCGCCTATCTCCACCACCGTGCACACGTTGGTTTTTGCGCGTGCACATCTCTTTCGTGTGTGTAGCGTAGGTATAGTGGCAACCCTCCAGTGCACTTTTCCAGCACGCATATACACGCCGCCGCAGGACTTTTACTTCCGCAAAGGTGTTTTGCGCGGTGCGGTGCGCACCTTTTCCGCGGAGGCTTTTCTTTCCTTTTCTTTTTTGGAAGGCTACACACGCGATCTCTATCCTCTTTCTCTCTCTCTCTCTCTTTTTACTTTTTAGCTGCACGCTGGTGCTGCTACACGCATGCGTGCGCAAGCTCTCTCCTGAAACGGCGCGGGAGTTTTATGCAGGGCTGCCCGCAAATGGAGATGACGGCTATTATGTGCGCCGGCGAGGCTTTACGCAGCGCGTTGCGACACTCGAAATCCTACTACCTATGATTACGTAATTAGCAGCGCGTATTTTATTTAATTTCGAAATTTTTGTTAAAGATGTACATTTGCGTTGAGAAAGAGCTGATCGTTTGTAGGTGTTTTGTTGAGAAAGAAATTTCATCGCATGATAAATGTGGGTTAAGCTATGTATATAGCCATGTGTGCCTGTCTCGTGTGATTGTAAATATTCCTGTTTGCAAGCATTTCATTGGTTTGGAGAAAATGATAATGAGAAAGGATCTTCGAAACGCTTGTGAAAATATACGAAGAGCCCGAGAGCTCGAGCAATATATTATATACGATAACCGAAATGATTTTGTGTGTGTGCAAAAAGCGTATCGGGCCTGCACTTTCACGTGATCGGCGAGGGTGTCGTGCGGGTGCGTAGCCAACGCGCCGAACGAGTCTACGACAAGGAGAACTACATCGACTTTCGCATGCGACTCCTCGGTGAACCAGGTACAAAGACCATTTCATTTTCATCGCTAAACAAACTCCATACTGTCGATAAAGCAATGTAACGAGTTCTCTTCTGTTTTGTCGTTTATAGGAGATGGACCGTCGCTCCTGTCGCCTGGGATTCACAGTTTCCCCTTCAAGCTCGGCTTGCCCCTGGGACTACCGTCGACTTTTCTCGGCAAACACGGCTGGGTCCAGTATTATTGCAAGGCCGCGCTTAGGGAGCCGGGTGGTCTAGTGCACAAGAATCAGCAGGTCTTCATCGTCATGAACCCGATAGACTTGAATCTCGAGCCTCCTATTTTGGCGGTGAGTTCGCGCCGTGGCGAGTAACGTCGCACTGTGCTATGCACTACCGTAAATAGGAATAATTCATTTTCTCGATGATTTTTTGCAAATGAGTTGTTTCGCTTTATTAAATTTGTGCGCTACGTCAGTTTTAAGATCGCTTGAAGATGATAATGCGCGAGGCTGTATGGTGGAAGGAGACGTAAAATGAAAATTGCAGGACAGTTGCGAACACAGAACAAACTCGTTATACTCAATGTATTATCTCGTAAAATGCAGTGCAATTCATCCCATTTCACGTCTGCACTAAATACTAAACAGCCCGGAAAATAACGTTTAAGTATATAAAACGGGAACGACGATTTTAACTGTGAAGATTTGCGCATGGGAGTCAATGACTTTATAATTATTGTTATAGTCCTTTGCGCTGCAGTATAAATCTCGAAACGGCAGCGCATTATTCGACTTTATTTTTACGGCCACATTTTTGTTTTAAAAATTTTGAATATTTTGAATGAAGTATTTTATTAAAAATCTAAATACGAAATAATAATAAGAAAAGAGAAGGTAAAAATTTCTTTTTTTAAATGACTGTTAATCTAGCTTTACATAATTTATGCATATTATTATAAATACACTTTTATTGATATTCAATTCAACACAATTCTTGACGAAATTTCGGTTAAATAAGTTTTACATATACAAGGCTTTGAGATGCAATCAGACAATAACTTTAAACAATGAAATCAAAATGAAATCTCGCTTATAACAAAGAATTTACAAAATCGTCAATAATTTATACTCTATAAAATCTCGTCATCGGCATCGCGATTCCTGTCAATTCTTCCTCGCAGAAATCATCGACATCTTAATAAGGATACAGCAGTGGTTTTCTTCCCGATGCAACCTCTATAGACTCCCGCGCTAACAGCCCATATACATTAAATAAGCGAGCGCGGGGAAGGAAAAAAAATCTGTATTGGCCTAGAGAACTAGAAAGATCGCGAGGCGCGCGTGAGCGTATTACTTATTCTTCCAGCACCTACGCGCTTACTTCCAGCCTCATCCGAATATAATTATAGACGGGTATTATGCAAGTCTGCCGTGCATATTTTAAAATACCGAGACGCTCCTACGCTGTACTGGGAAATTTAGTATTTATTAAATATTGGAGGTTGCACAATACGCAAATGTGAGCTTAGTTTTAATATAGCCTGAGTTTTATTGCCAGTATAATTACATATTTGCAAATAAATTTTTGTCGTTCTACATGATATATTATAAAATTGGTATATGGCTGTATCGATACTTTGTATGGTGAATTTTATTCTTTTAATTACAAATTAATTACAAATGCTTTAGCGTTGTTTTATAAGAAATATGTCTATATAAAAATTTTGAATGCTTCAGGTTAGTAAATCTTAGCTTTAAAGAATACAATTTTCACTATTTATTGACGCGATAATATAAATCGATTATTTATAATCTAGTATACAGAATTTATTTAACAAATTACGTAAATCATTATAGTTACAAAACAATTGTAAGTTATGGTTGTATGTCCACATAACAGATAAAAAACATCTTACAAAAGTCTTCCTCGGTATTATTCAATCGATTAATTCCGCAAACAATATAAAAAAATCAAGTTATGGAAAAAACAAACTATGAATCTATTATAGGATTCATCAATTCAAAATCTAGTAATCCTTGTTTAAATAAAAATTAGCAATAAATTTCCAAACCAGTACACACATCATACCAAGGAATAATAGTACGCAGCTATATTCGTCGATTATGCCACAAACTAGCAATCGCCATCGGAAATAAACAACCGCATCGAATCCGTTACACGCACTATAGTGCGTATACGGAAGCTAAATCTTGACAGTTGTGTCCTTATTGCAGCAACCAGCCCGTCTGGAGATTGAACAGCACGTGGGTGTGTCGTGCGTCTCGGGTGGTCCGGTCTTTTGTCGTGTTAGCCTGGACCGTGGGGGTTACGTGGCAGGCGAGAGTATCGGCATCTCGGCGACGGTGAGCAATCGCAGTAAGGTGACGATGAAGTCGACCAAGGCCTCGCTCACCGAGACTATACAGTACCTGTGCCGTGGCAAGGTCCTAGCGAGCGAGACCCGCGAGCTGGCTAGTGTGTCCAGGGGTAAGATCAGACCTGGCGAGGGCGAGGAGTGGCTCAACGAGCAAATGTACGTGCCGCCCCTGCCACCGACGAATCTACGGGGCTGCCACCTCATCAACGTCCTTTACCACGTCTATGTGAGTTTTGAACTTGCAGCTTTTGCATTTACTATATAGTTCACCAAGGATTTGCGTATATATGGTTGAAAAGTTTTGTGATGAGTAAATTGTAGGTGATCGACCAGTTGAATCGCAGGAATTTTTCAATAGAATGCGCTTTTAATGCATATATGCAGATCAATTTTTGTACAAATTTAACAGAAATCATGTCGCTCATAGCTTTTAACTGATTTTATACATCATATAATATATAGAACGCGCATGATTGTGATTTTAAATCCGTAAATTGTAATTTTGTGCATATTGCAGTTCGTCATCACTCCAAAGAGCCTGGACAAGGAGATCAAGCTCCAGATACCAATTGTGCTGGCGACTTATCCGCTGCGACAGGAAGGCGCACCGGCCGGTACAGCGCCCTCGAAACGAGGGGCCCATTATCCCTCGACTTTGCCGATTTTCCGGCCCTGGCTCGACGACAAGACCTTCGACGTCGAGGATTGATTTTATACTCTTTTACCTCGACGTGTCTATGCAAGAAGGGCAAATTTATAAGAAATCTACCACCTATAGCTGCGAGTGTATTATGGAGAAATGACTTGGAACGTCCTCGATCGAACCAATTCTTATACTTGCAAAGCTAGATATATTGAAAATGCTTGAAAACTCGCAAGATCGGTTGAAAATAATTAATTATCGATTGTGCAAGTATTTCATTCGGAGCCAATGATCCAATTCATTTCGTAAAGAAGCAATTTATTTCATATCCGACCAAGTAATTTCTCTGAATGTGTAAAGATATTATATAGATATGCGTATTAAACAAAAAAAAACACACACACACACACAAGGCTTTCTGCGCAAAAGCACCAATCGTTTCGTTAAATGAATAATGAGATTTTTAATTTACAGCGTTGTGTATATAAGGAGCGTCGTTACTTACAACGACAATGCCATAAATGAGTAACGGCTTATACGAATAAGAACACAAGCAATTCTACAATTTTTAATATAAACTGTAAAGGATTAAGAATGTAGATAGTAAGAGAGTTACACCAGAAAAATATAGTAATTTTATTGTGATATAATAAAGAACGTATTAAAAAAAAATAGATCAGCCTTTATTGCATTTGTAAAAAAAATTACATCAGTTGCTCGTCGCTTCCGCTTTCAGTTTCTCCGTCACCTTATCGATACTGCTACCCGTCACGATGATTGTTTTTTGCCGACTTCTCGAACCCTATTAAAATTTCAATAAATCGTAAGCTTATCGCGAAGCTTTATTTACCGAGAATATGAGAATATGTTATACTAACCCTGTCTAAGGTTACGTCGGACTTTCTCACGCTCAATACCGACGCCAAATATTTGACCAGCTCCGCATTTGCTTCGCCTTCCTGAGGTGGCGCGGATATTGCTACGCCCACTGCTTCTTCCGAGAAATCTGCAAAGCAAAGACTTTTCTTTAACAATATTATTGCAGTGTCTCATATTTGCGCTCTTAAATATATATCACTAAAACACGGCATATAACAAACGACTCGTTTAAGCAGAAAATTACTGCCAATATTAGCTGCATAACTGATATTCATTGAAATATCAAACATGAAAAGCAATACAGCTAAATGTAATAACCATTTATTTATACTTTTACCTGTTATGTTATTTTGTTTTGCTCCTGGCTTTGCTTGGATTTTTATAGTGACATTGCCATCCTTATCTATGCCAACTGGTCCCTATAATTTAAAACAAAAAAAAAACAAAATAATATGGTTATAATATCAAATTAACACTAAAGGGATAAGAGCATCGGACTTATCGCCCAAAAATATTATTTTTTATATGTTATGCCAACCTCATAGCCACATAGTGCCTATGTTTTTCCTACCAACGAACTATCATATATAATTTAGTCGATATTTTAACCATATTTTCAACTACGATCAATTTGTAATATATCCCCGCTTTATTTATAAAATATATTATACAAACGAACCAAAAATTTCCAACACATTAAATAAACCAGATGCAATTTATTTAAAACATTAAAAATTAACCGGACTAAACGATAATCAACCAAGTATTTACCATCGGTGATATTCAAACTTATAGTCCAGTAAAAATAGGTCTGAAATCGACTTGGCACGGGAATTGCTGCATTTTGGACATTATGTAAATCGAGGTCAAAAAACCGACTTTGATATTTGCAGCTTTCTAAATCCAAGAGTTCTATGCGAAAACCGCGTTTGAAAGTTTTATTTGCTTATATGTCGAGAACAGCTTAGTCTACGACAAAATGGCTTGCACCAAACGAAAGAGCGTAAAATTTTGCTTCGGATACGATTGTTTACTCGATTCGGATGAGTGCAAAGTTCCGAGATAAATAATCAGGAAGCATAGCGCTGAGAGGGGTAAGAGGAGAGCGCGCTTGAGAAATATGCTTTTTGACTTGGCGGCGTCGTCCAGAAAATTTTCTAAGTCCCTTGAATAATTTATTTAGGAAAAAAATGTCTTTTTAGCGAAGCTGTATAAAAAATACTTTTACGATATCTGCAAGCCGATAAATAGCGAAGCAAAGATTGAATAAAAGCTTTTTCTAATTCGCATTTTAGAAAGTCAGGGTTACTAGACTACAGCAGGCGAATGAACGTCGAGCGACAGCGATTTGGGGGTTGAACAACGTTGGTCGTTGGCCGAGAAGATATACGTAATTATAACACAAGACAAAATTTAATTAAAATATGTATTGTGAATATTTATTATTAAAATTAATTTTTCGTACAAAAATTGAGTATACATATAATGCAATGGCCATACTATTACAGTAGTTATAAATACAATTTTTATTAAAATTTTTTACTTTTTTTTACTTTTTTTAATTTTTTACTTCAGGTTCTGATTCATTAAATAAATGAAATAGTTATTTTACAAATTATTTACAAAAGGAAACTGACTAATTTTATATAATATATTTCAGGACGTTAACGTGTAATGTCTCACCATCTCGAGTAAAGCACTTTCAAAACGTTGAATTGGTGGATTTACTATCGTCGAGACTTTATATAACTGAATAGATTGGTAAGTTGCACTTACACCAAATTTCGAAAGAGTAATTATCAATCTCGATCCTGTAAATATAGTTTCCGAGAGCTAATTGTAATTTCGAAAGAAAAGCTCTTGGACGTAGAAAGCAATAATGTCACTTTTCACTTGACTACCTTCATTACTTTCCTGTTTTCTTTTTAAATAAAAGATGTTTAAGAAAATTTTATAATAACTGCGGTATCTCTGAATTGGTGTTCTCGTAGAATGTTTGAGCCGGTGGATAAGATGAACTTTCATAGTTCGCACACAAAATTTCAGTTCGAAGAATTTCTGCAGCCAAATTTACAACAGCGTTTTTTCGAAAGTGTAAATTGTTTTTTTACTGAGCCAATCGCTACAAATTCTTGTTAAATTGATAGTTTTGTAGTAGATAATTGTTTCCCGGCCACGGTGTTTTAAAATAAAAATATTTTTATTATATTTCTTTTTTAAAATATTACATAATTGCTGACTTTTTCGGCATTACATCATGCAATTCTGGCAAAACAAAAATTGAAATTTTCCACTTTCCTCAATATAATTGTATATATCTTCAGCTGAATTTTGTGTTTCAGTATCCAAATTAAATGCTTGAGGATCCATATCATATGGTTCAGTTATTTCTTCTGAAGGCACTGAAGGTTTTTTTCTTAAAAAATCTTTATAACAAGCAATATGGTATCGGTTTTTTTTTCAGCAAGTGATATATCTTTTAGTCGATTCAATACTGCTATACCGACTTCGTCATTTCTTATGGAAGCGACTCTTAAAAGATTCTGATAAGAATCTAGTTGCTGTAAAGTGTGCACTTTTTTATGGTGTGGGTTTCACTTATATCATTCATAAATACTTCATTGCACATAAAACAATATTGATCAAAATGAAAATCATAAAATTTGGTTTTGACGAAGGCGGTAATGTGGCTAGTGACAAAGTTCTCCTTCTTTTACTTGCTTTCGATAGTAATGCCGAGTAACGCTTTCTACAAGTTTCATGAAAATTTACACTTTCTTTTCCTACCCATAGTTTAAGCTTTTCATCTTCTCTGCTTTCACTTTTATATATAAATGTTTTTAAGCCATTTGAGCGAACTTCAACGATATTATCTACATTGACTTATAGCGGTTGGACACAAAGAGTGCATGTAGTTCACCTTTCATTACTGAAACAAACTAAAAAATTATAATTTTTGTAATTATCGGTCAATTTAAAAATGATATGATATGAGAATTAGAAATTCATGAGAATTAATATAAGTATATTAAATTTTATCTTTTTTTATTTTCAAATTTTCGTGCGAAACATTTATAGCAAAGAAACACAATTAAAATTTTGATTCAAAACATGTAACTCAACACCAATTGACATTAAAAATCTGTTCTTTAATAGTAAAACATGAATTTATGCATTCTTCTCATGCATGCTACTATTTACATTAACGTTAACTTGAGTTAACGTTCATGTAACTCGAATTAACTTTAGTAACGTCAAATTTTTAAATATTTACGAAAAATAAATTTAAGATAAATGATGATTTTTAACTTGATTTTTATTGATAGTATTATATATGGGTGATTCCACGCGAACGGAAAAATAAAAAATTTTAAAATCGTTGAAACATTGAGAAAATGTCCAAAACATGTTTCTAAATTTTGAGAGACCTATATGCAAGGGTCTAATTACTATTAAGTCTCAAAGATACACCAAAAATGGAATTTTCTGGATTTTCAAATCTTTGTGATTTACTATCTCAAAATTATCTGATAAAATTATAAAAATGGTAAAATAGCAAAAGTTGCATTTTACCTCAAGAATATGTCTGAATTTTTTCTGAATGTTTGGTGATGGTCTGTGATTGGTCGATATAGCCCCTACACGGAGAAAAGTCGTCAGCCTTATAGCATGTGCCTGGCGTCACTGACAGGACTGGTGACGTCTTGCACATCGTGCTGAGGTGCCGTCATCGGCTGTAAGCGTGCGCGCTAGCAGCAGCGCGGTGCTCATAGGCACTTCGCTATCTCGTGCCATACTGCCGCATAGCCACCTCGTTTTGACGTGCACCGGCTATCGCGCTGCCCAACCTATAGGCACTGCGTTTGGCCGTGCAGGCACCTTGCGTTGCCGTGCCTATATATACTAACTTTTGCTGTTTATTTTAGCTTATATAGTATAGTAGTACATTAAAAATAATAAGCAATCCTTTTATACTATCTGTTAAGTATATTTATTAATTGTATAAATAATATTTATTTTTTATTTAAAAGCTGAAAGTCCATAAAATGTTATTTAATTTTTTTTTCATGCAGTTAGAAATAGTATTTATTTAATTATTTGAAATCATAAAAGCGGCCAAATACTAAGAGGCGGTTAATCCTTATTTACGGATGTATAAAAATTAATATATAATTAGTAATAAGTATTATTATTGTAATTAAATACATTATTTTATAAAACTGATCGTGTCGCAACAAAGGTTACACCATCTTTTTGAAACAGTAAGCATGGAGTTCTTACAGCTAATGAATTAAAATTTATCAATTGATCATTTTCAGTATCAAGAGCTACACTGTATGCAAAGTAATGCGCATTAAGGGGACGTCGGAGTCACTAAAAATTTAAATTTCCCGCCCTTACTACATCGAAATACCCAAAAGGTTTTTCAAACTTTTCTCTTTAACAAATTAACCAATTGACTTGAAATTTTATGAGATGATAGAATGATCATAATTGAAGCGCGC
>UELV01096204.1:0-17448 GCA_900490015.1 Megastigmus stigmatizans | reverse complement strand
GAGAGAGAGAGAGAGAGAGAGAGAGAGAGAGAGAGAGAGAGAGAGAGAGAGAGAGAGAGAGAGAGAGAGAGAGAGAGAGAGAGCGGAAAAGGAGAGCGAGGAAAAATTCTTTGTTCTCCTCGATCCATTACTATATACTACAGCTCGCCGTTGTATTATATGCACACGCTGGAAAAAGTCCGGGCGAGCGATGGAGCGAAAGAATAGAAAGCGCGAATGTGCGTGCATGTATAAGGGGACTTGTACCAGTACTTACTACCGTCTATCATATACAAGTGTATAGAAACACGCGAATGTGCGTTCATGCAAAACCTGGGCGCGCGTTGATCGGGAGTGTATAAGTATAAGAATAATGAGGACTTGCAATTCATCTCCTGCAGATATACTTTGCGTGCGATGAGAAGAATATTATATGTGTATATACATCGAGATGCTGCAATCCTCATAACTGTTAAAGCGACACAGAAGCCATATCGATACGTTCGGCTTTCATTTTTTTTGTCCCCCCGGGAAAAGATTCGTGAAGCGATCGTCGAAGCTGGAACTGTTTTTATTCCAGAGGAAAAAGGAATTCGCGGTAGAGAGCGACTGCGATATACATATATGTTTATATATACGAATGGATATTTTTTTTACGGGAGCTGTTTTTTGTTCCAATTTAATTTCCATGATTACGGCGTTACGTAAAGACCTCGATCTATTCGATTTTTGTTGCTGCTGCTTAGGATGCATAAAGAGCACGAGGTGAAGTACCTACTTACCGAGAGCAGTACAAGCAACAAAAAACCGTTCATCTCGTTCTTGCTATACAACCTTAAGACTTTTCGGGTAATTATACTAATTGAGCATTTGCTTAAGCTGTAGTCTACTGATTTATTTGCACGGCAACTTGTTTTCGAAAGAAAAAATGTATATAAAACTGTATCTATACCAAAAAGCCATTCTTAAAAGGTATAACAAAGGCAAAGTATGCTTTACTTATCTAACAATCAAATGATCTACTTTATAACAGCCAAGAAATTCAGATTCAGCAGATCAAAAAAACATAAGCAAACTCTTAGTGGTGTCGGGTGCATCAATCGGCCACGGATTCCTATGTGGGTCCATTTAGACTAAAGTAAGCCTGACAAAAAATATCGGCGAAGCGACGCTTTCAAATACTTGTCATATGCGTTGCTCGCTCACAGTTTCCGTTTACTTTTTAGATAAACAGTAAGTAATAACTTGAGATGCTGAACAAGTTGGTTGGCGGGCCAGTATCGAGGCTCTCAGTTCTCCGAAAAAGTATATAGATAGACTCTCTGCATGCACGTCGCGGAAGGCCGCATCATCAGCTAAAAGTCGATACTTGATCGTGATACATATATGTATATAGGATAACAAAGTGGCTGCGAAAAGAAGTATAATTTTGTCGGAAGACGATGGAGCGTATAACGCAGTCCCGATGGTACAAGAAGCGAGCTCAGCAACAGTCGAATTACGAAAGAGTGAGAGAGAGCATATGGGTGCAAAAAGCGCATATGTGCAGTCGCGCTATTTCGGCATCCGCGAGTCTACTTTGTGCCTGCAGTACCAACGTAAGCGCGCAAAGATAAACCTTCTATACGTGTGTGCGTGTGAACATGTCTGTGCGCACACGCATGTGCACGTTGCGAAAGGCGATAGAGAATATATAGGCATGTAATTGTAAGGCACGTTATGGTATTACGTTAAAGGGATCGCACGGTCGTTGCACTCAAACTTCTCTCTCTGTCTCTCTCTAGCTCTCTTTCTCTCTCTCTCTCTCTCTCGATCTCTTTCTCGCGCACATGCGCGCGCACTCTCGCTCTTTTCTGCAATAAAAAAAAACTCTTTGTCCCATGTTGCAGCCGCATCGTGCGCAGAGACCGAAGGAAATAGAGGAGAGGCGCGCAGAGTCAACAACTGGAAATTCGACCAAAAGCGCTTGTTAATTTTCGTTAATGCTCTCTCCTCTCTTCTGCAGTTCTCGGTGGACTCGTATTGAACGTTACGCGTTAAGCTTATACGACTGCGGACCGTTCATCTCTACTGTTCTCGTAAAAATAAGCGCTCTCTTTTGACTTTCCTCGTCGAGAAGAGCACGCGGGGAATCGTCCTTGGTCTCTGGGAAAAGCGGAAAAAGTAGAGCCACTATTATAGGGACTCTCTCTCTCTCTCTCCCCTCTATATATATGTTCAAATGCCACTCTGGCTCGTGCTCACCGAACCGATGCTCCCTTCTCTATCACTTTGTTCCGTTCTGACTTATATACGTATACGTATACGCGTGTATCCAGTTCGCTCGGCGTAAAAATTTTCTCATAGAAATGAGAATCAACACGTGCCTTTATTCGGGACAAAGGATCGTTGCGAATTATCGTCGAACGGTAATGGCGTGGCCGGATGGTCCATCGAGACTCGAGAGAGAACTACGCTGGTATATAATGCGAGTCCCGATCTGTAATATCAATCAAAAGGCGCGGCAGCCAACTTTGTGCACTTTGAATTTGTTTTTTAACCTCTTTAAAAAATGTTGTACTTCGGTTTGATCCAAACACTACATTATTATTTCAATTCAAAAAGATTATCGCAAATATAAAAAAAAAATTCACAATTGTTTCCTTTCGTTTACATTTTATACTATTTGATTGAAAACTATATAATAGGTAATGTAGTAAAAGTGTAAGATATGCGATATTTATCGATGATTTGATAGAATAAGTTAAATTGTGGCAAGAAAAAAATATCATACTTGGCAGAATTTTACCCTTTTTAGTCATGACCGCTACACGGTAGTGCCTTATATTTTCGTCATCGCAAAAAGTGTCAAACTACAAAAGCTACAAATTTTAGCACAAAACAAATTTCTATTATGATAAAAATTGTTTTTGAGCAATTTTGATTTTTTTTGGGTAAGCATGTATGTATGTATGTTGTCAAGTTAACAGATTTTCTCCGCGAATTTTTTATTGGTTAAAAAAGCCGTCTTTTTGGGCATGAACGTAAAAAATATTAATTTCTCACAAAAGTGTTAAATGTAAAAGTTGTAGAGCTTAAAAAAAACTTTTCTCTATTGAACATTTTTTGCTCGGAACGATTCATTTGAAGATGACAGTGGAACCAGCTGTAGAGACAGCAACTGAAGATGACAGTGGAACCAACTATAGAGACAGCAACTGAATGCGAGCATGAAGCACGAGTAGCTGCAGTCGTACCTTACATTAAAAAAACTTCGTTTTTTGTATACCTTGCATCGTGATCATTACTGGAATGCGTCAGCACTGGTTAAGCGTAATTTTCGAATATTTGACTATTTCCCCCCTATATATCATTTATTCTTTCAATGAAACTTCTTTATGAAAATAAAGATTTTATGGGTCTGTTTTAAATACACTGTAGAAAGCACATTCATCATGGCAAAATTGTCACATTTTCTACTTCAGCAAGGTAGGCGCAGATCTATGAATGTAGGATTGTAGAATGTGAGAAATTACGGCGTTCGCCTCTTTCTTCTTCTCCTCACTCTTATATTTGCTAGCGATATGCACAAAATGACAAAGCGATGGAGGAGTATCATCGCGGCAACCACTCGCCGGTGCACGAATCAGGTTTTCTATGCTCGAAATAAAAGTTACAGATAAATTTAAGAATTATTTCTCAGCGACACGCAGAGGTACGCACTCTGAGAATATCGAATAGAAGAACGACATGACAGCAGTAGAGAAAGTCTTGTCAATGAAAGCTTAGCAAGCGGAAAATTAAGCGAATCACAGAGCGAAACGGGCAGTCTTAGATTCTCTTCTTTCGTTTATACTATGCCGTCGAGGAAAATTTAGCGCCTCGAGCTCGCGGGGTTTTACGAGAGAGCCAAATACAGATGAGGCATATCGCATTTGCAGGTTTAATTAGAACATTGAAGGCCTACTCAAGTAAGATAAAACAGAAAATATAAAATCAATACTATGTTGAAAGTTGATTGTACATGAACGGGTTAGCGGCTACGGGAGAATTCCGCAATCTGACACAGAATTTGCGGAAAAATTTTCCTACCTTCGTCACTACTTTTGTCATTAAAATTTGGAGAAACTGTGCGTATTTCATGACTTGCGCTTTATACAACGCCGTTGGGATTTAATTGGTTGCAAATGCTATAAAAAATAAAGCGAAAACAACAGTGAAAACAAAAATTTTTTGAAGAAGCAAAGACAAAGAGACACAAGCCTTGGACCATTTCGAGACGGAAATGAGCCACTCCATACCCAGTGACCCCGTTTCCATAGTTTCTCCCCCGCTTCGACCAGCGAATTAACGCACTCTTCTCTTCTTTCTTTCTCCTACCTAATATAACATGGGGAGGGAGGGTTCGCGTGTACATAAAACCGTGACAGGACAAAGGACCATCAACGCATTCGTCTAATTCATGTTTTCAATATGGAGCCGTAGACAATCGAAAGGATCGTGTCGGGTTAGAGATTATATTAATGGAGCTTTATGTGCGTACCCCATGCACACTGTGCTAGAATAGTCGGCTACATGTAAAATTAGAAATTTTCATCATTTGGAGAAGAAATGCTATTTGTAAATGTTGGTGCATTGAAACAAAAACGTTCGAAAATAAAATATTTTGATAAATGGCACATCGAATGATAGCAAACAATGAGTTAGACTACTTTATTCAGAATATATTATGGAATAATTTTATATTTCTTTTAATTTTTAATCTTACATTATAATTGGTATTATCTTCAATCTTTTGACAAAGTTTGCTCTTGTACAAAAGGTTTTGTATGAACTATGTAAATAATGTATGCTCAAAATTTATACATTACTTATCATAATGCTAATGAATGCACACTTCAAAAACTTTTTTCACTTTCACAATTTTGTTTCTTTTCAATGTTAGTATATATATATATATATATATATATTCAAATTCAATAATCAAAGTATGTAAAATACACGAAATAATGGGAAATTACTTAAACTTTCAGAAAAATAGCTGCGAATGGACTAAAGACATCTTATAAAACATTATTTATATTTTTGAAAGTATTGTTCATTAACTGGTGATTATGTCTCTATACTGTTGCACTCTTAATAAATTATATGTGAATATTGAAACATTAATTTTACCAAAGTAAGAAGACTTCTATATTCCATAGTTAGATAGCGCTGCACCAGCCACCTTCCAAGCACACGTACATAAATGCGCTAGATATACTAACGAATAGAAAGACCCAAGATAGAGAGAGAGAGAGAGAGAGAGAGAGGGGGGGAGGAGAGAAAAGAAAGAGGTCAATGCACGGGAAAGTGCCTCTCGTTACTTGGCTGCTTAGCACTGTGGCCGCGGAGTGTGGCCGATTCGCGTTCTACTCGTCGATGGTCTGTAGCAACAGCAACAGCAAATCGACAGCTCGGAAATCTCTCCCGACTAGAAATTAAGCCTATGGCGTCTCGGTACACATATACAGCTCCTGTATACAGGTTTATCTGAAAATCACTTCAGGCAGCTGAAAAGGCGCGTGACACGGTAGTCGTCCAGACTCGTATGTAAGCTCTATCAGCACCACGGTGCAAACATTATGGGATTCCAATTTTTTCCAAAAATTAACGTCTACATCTTTATATATTTTGTTAAATGCAGAAATCGGTAAGGTAGGAATCTTTTCGATCCTATAGCACATGACCGTAACGATCATATTATTCTACTCCTACACAGGTACTTGATTAGGACCTAATTAGTATTTTCAGGTACCTGAGCAGGCCCTTATATTCACCGTGAATTTATTTTCAGGCAATGCCTCTCTCTCTTTTCTATTGCGTTTTCAGCTTCGTTTTCGTCATGGCACCACGTGCCATTATAACGGGGCGAAACCGACGGGTAAGGCAAGCCTTTCTTATAAACCAACTGCACTGTAACTTCCTTGACTCCGCCCCCCTCTGCCCCCCCCCCCTTCCTACCGACTGAGGTTAAGTAGCCTCGCCATACTATCTCTCTGACATTTCTGTGTACTTGTGCGTGTGTAACAGATTTGAATTTACTGCACATTTCCCGCACATTTCTACTTGTTAAATTAAGATGGCTCATTTCTCCTGTTTATAAATTCAGTATTCAAACCCTAAAATATTAACTTGCAATAATATTTATTGATGTACTAATATATTTCTTAGTTTTAACTTACAATTCCAAAGAAAGATTTGGCCAAGAGATAATTTATGCAACTCACCTGTAACATAAAGAAAACACAATAATAGAATACACATGTACATCATACAAGAGTAAAAAATACAAAAAATATAACTCTATCCAAGCAATTAAAAAATTATTTAAAGATTCGATACACAATCATGGTTAAATTCAATTTTAATTTGATTAATGACTTTTATTTAGTTGAATTCTGTAAATAAGAGATTATTGAATTATTTTTTAATTTTTACAACCAGTCCAAACATGCAAACCCAAAATGCTTTTGGTCTTTGATAATAATATTGAGTTTGGATTGAGTTAGAGTAGGTTGTAATATCATCTACCGAGTGTAATGTTGAGTCGGCCCGATCAAATCACTGAACGAGACTATTATTGCGCAATCATTTGTTAACATAATGAATCTCACAGTGTACATAGTATAGTTTTACTCTCACTCATTGCAGGCAGCTAAAGAACAAGGAGACTAATAAAAAGACTAAATGTATGTCCTTAAAATGAAACCATTGAAACGTTGAATAATTGTCAATTCAAATGATGCGTTTGTGCGAGTCCTAATTTTAGATTAAAGCTGCAAAAGCATTACCAAAATAATCTTTAAAGTTACCTGGCTAACAGGTAACTGGTCACTTCACTTATGAAGAGTCTAGACTCATGATTGCGCTACTTATCTGGGACATAATTTGCGATACCCAATGCTCTTGAAATGAACTACAGAGAGCAAGACATGAAGGTTCATAAGTTACTCGTGAAAGTCTATGTGTGATGTGAGAGCGTTGCACAAAGGGAGATGGGACATTGTATATGTTTATTTGATGACATCTTGGTGTACGAGCGAGACGTTTTATATTCAAAAGAAAGTGCACATCAGCTAATCAAGATCTGCAATCCCGATAAATGTGCGTATACAGCGCACATGGCCGGCATTTGAAAAAATTAAATAGTGAAAATTCGCTCAATGAAACCGCTGCTCAAAAAGAAATCTGCAACTCTCGGCCTAGTGCTGCGCTGCGATTACAACCGACAGCATCTCTAGATGTATAGTGAAACAGAAATATAGATAGGAGATTCAGTGAGGAAAAACTGGAAGAAATATATTTGGATCGAACATTATTTCTTAACAGTAAACATATTACGTGTGACTCAAATATATATTTCTCTCATTGTATAGAGACTGGAAAGAGAAAGAAAAGTAGTAGTTGGTTGGAAAGCTAAGAGGAAATGGGCCTATAGTGGAGAAGTAGAAGGAACAAAAATATGGAGATGCTAGTCCATACCGTACCAAAGTACCATCGTGAAAGTGAGCTGCGCACTTTGTGAACGACAAACCGATATCCGAGAAACTCAGTGTGTACTGCACATTTATAGGTATGGTATAATACTTCGAGAATACAGGATCATTTAGTAGGTCGTTAAGGCACGTGCAAAGAGTAAGAGGGAGAGGAAAAGAAGTAAACGTAAATAGCTGTAATGGCGAAACGAATTCGAATTTTGTGCATGTTTTCTTTAACTGTATATAGCTGCGGAGAGCAGACGATTATGTCTCATTATGTTTATGCCGATCACAAGTGCAGCCTGACCCACACACATGCTTCGGGTGATGACTCATACTCTCTCTTCACTAGTAATTATTTGATGATTAAGCGAGTTTCAAATGTATATTGAGCACGCGAGAGGGAAAGAGTCGAGCCAATATTTGAAAAGATTAGTACGAAAGTTTTGCTTTTCTTGCAATCAATTTAGGAACAGTTTTATGGAGCAGTTTTCTTCTGCAACCGGCCTTGTTGTAACCCCCTCCCCCCTACTACTAACAATCAACTGGTACATTTAAATAAATTTCAATTGTATTTGAAGAAATTGATTAAAATTTAATAAGTCATTTATATAGCAGGGTTATATACTTTCTTCGATAAGATACATTTAAGGTAGCTCAAGCGCGAGAATTGACCTTAATTTTAAACATTTATGTAAGAGTTTCTGATGAGAATATAATATTAATTATTATAATATTAATTCTTGCACTATATTCTCACCTGAAGCTCTAACATAAATGTTTAAAATTAAGGCCAATTCTCGTGCTCGGGCCACCTTAAATACGATCACGTTCAAAACTTGACTTGAGTCCATAAAAATTAAGAGCGGAAGATTACAGATACTAAAATTAGTAGTAAACTATTCAATGATAGATTAGAAAACTAGAGAAATTTTCCAAATAGAATCCAAATATTTAACAAAGTACAACTCAATTTCTTGAAAATATTTATGAATACATAAGAAGAAATCCTAAAAAAGCAGTTTTTCTAATAATGAATTTTGTAAAATTTGCTATTTTTATTTTTCAATGTAATTTACTTTTTAGATTATGAGTTTCCTATTTTAGTTTACTATTAAATATTATGTTATAGTAAAAAACTAGGTCGTGCTCTAAAACAATACCATGATTATATTACCCTAAACATGTCGGCAACCATTTGAGAATAGTCTAGAATTGGCACAGGAAGCTACTTTTCAGTATGTAAAATTGCTGCGTGGTGTTAAGAGATATAGTAAATAAATTGAAAACAAAAAATCCAAGTTAGAATATATTAAATAACATATAAAACATTAAATTTAGAAATATCAATTATTAGAAGATTGTAAGCTCAAGTATGAGAATAATTAAGTGTTCACGAAAATAAGCGAGAAATTCGAAAGAATGTTAAAAAGGGGGTTGGTCGTTGACTCTTGGCGCTCGCGAATAATGTCATCGGACCGTACGCGCAGGCTCACAAAAATACAGCGAACAAAGACATGCTCTCTCTCTCTCTCTTGCAGCTCTACTCCCGGTTGACACTAATCAGTATAGACCTAGTGAATCGAGCCCGGCGTTGGCACAGCAGCCTTATTCGCGTTTCTCCTCGTTTATAGCTGCATAGGGAGAAAGCAAAAGCATCGCGATAAGCGCGTTTGTTCTTTACCTACTGACCCCTGATGTAACATAACTCGTTGAGTTGATAAGCTGGTCGAATTATAAGTGCTGTTTGGACCAGTTCAAGGGGTTAACGAAAGTTCGTAGTGATTGGGCGCAGCATATCTATGCAGGGCAGGGGAAAAAATCGCTAATTGCATCATTCTGTGAATTTCTTAGAATTTGTTAAATTACGCTAGACTTGCGTCATGTTTTTGCTCTTGTTGACGATCTTTTACTCCATTTCTTTTTAAACAAAGTGATTTGCGCAATTTCTCAGGGATCTTCGTGTTTGATTTTGGCGGAAAAAAACAACGAGAGAAATCGTTGGAGAACGTCAGATATTTCCGATCTCAAATCATACACTTTCGTGGTGTACCTAATAGAGAGCTTACAATAATGCTGAGCCAACGAAAATATGTCCTCGAATATTTTATACAGAAAAATATTCATTGCTAAGCGAAAAACTAATTCTGAGATTTTACGCAGGTCGATAAACATATTGTAGACTATTCGCGCTGTTTTAAAAAAAAATAGTTAACGTAGGTTTTTATGCAATGTATGGAAAAATGTGTGTGGAGATAGACTTCTACAGTATCTGACAATTTACAGGCATTTAAAGTTAGGAAAGATGAGATATCCGTAGAGCAGGGGTTGTAAAGATGAAATTTTTGGCTAGATTTTATATTCGGTGACCGGGATTTGATAATGACATTGAAATCGTAGTAAAGTCATGTAAATTGTGTTGAATGTCTACCGATAATCCTCCTAAAGTCAATTTTAAAGTTTGCACGTGAACGGAAGGGCTCACTAAAAGGATATATCCAGATTTTTGCGGACCAACCAACGGATATACGTATTTAATTATAGTTGATGCGTATTTGAGGTGAAAAAGATGACGCATACTACTGTAAAAACCAAGAATTAGATCAATGTTCTAGTGACTGACGACGGTTCTACATTCACATCTGATTTTTTCAAGAAGTTATTATGTTAAATAACGGAAAATACCACTGAACTGCTCTTTATTATCCAAAATGCAATGCGGAATATTAAAAATAAGTTCAAAGTACATTATGAATAAGTCAATAGTAAGTTATCAAGACATGAAGCGTTGTGTAAATAAATATATGCTGAATTATCGTACTACGATACACTGTAGGGCATGGTGTGCAGCTACAGAATTGCAAATAGGGCTTACTCTGAGAATGGGATTGAGTGCTATAAATCCAACAGTACGTGATAGAATAAAGTTAAAGATTGCTTTTCCTATAAAGTGGTTGAGAACTCTCTCAAAACAGAGATATACTGCAGTTGCGTGACTGTGTTAAGTGAAGAGGAAAAGAGATCTTTAATGATACTGTAAGGGCTTATGACGTTTCGACAAATGCAGAAAAGGAACAATAAGATAATGAGCTTATCGTCTAGTCTGATGCAACACGGAAACGTCTTTCGTCATCTTTTCTATACTACAAATACATTGATGATGTAGATCTTTTGTGCTCGCGCCTCCGCTATCTGTGTTGGAGTGTACTTTCGGAATATTGTATTGTGTACGAACATGGATTATTTTTTAATCTTTGTCTGGATTTGGACAATACAAGAACACATTATCTACTTGTCCAGGGGCACTTGCACAGTTATACAGATAGAATTGCCGATGAATGGTCATTCCGCAAAAACATCGATTCCAATGTGCATGCCATGTGAAGGAGAGACTGTGTATGGTGTGTCTCGATTCTCGAATGATTCAATGTTGATGTACATTATCTGCAATCCCATTAATTCGAAAAGTACGCAATAGATTTACTAATTGCTGAAAACACGCGAGCTACTCAGATAAGTCCAATCGCTCCAATGTGCGGCTTATTCATTTATGATTTGAAATTGGAGCATTCAATTTATTTCTATTCAAATATTGAAATGCGAATTACGAAGCAAACCTGAGAATACTTATAATAAAAATTTTTTATTTTTTTAATACAAGATCTACCCATATTATTTTTTCGATATTTTTCTTTTTGAATTAATGAGTGAATGATATAATTTGAGACTTTATTCATTAAAGTTATTGCGAAATTCTTGTCCTATTTTCAAAAATGCCTTAAGTCTTAAAAGTTAGGTTATTATTAGTTAATTTATTTATGAATTATATTTTACTGCTACCTATACTGGAACAAATGACTACATTTGTGGAAGGTCCATTGGCAACGGTTTTAAAAGTATAAATACTTCAATGGATAAGAAATGTTTTTAAAATAATTATATTTTAATCCATTAAGTCGACAATACACTAGCCAAAACATTTTCATCTTAAAAAAAATAATGTTATTGAAATCATAATATGTTACAGTTATTCCTTATCACTGATCGTTTAAAAACGGTCAATTTTCAAAATTTCTATAAAGTAGCTCATATTGTACGTTCAAGAAATCTTATGTATAAAGATCCATAAAAGTGACTCAGGGTGAAAAATGAATAAAAATGCATTTATAAATAAATAATCATTTTCTATGCTTTCGCGAAAACTGATTTCATTAGATCATTATTTCATTTTTCTTACTGTCGAAAATAATGAAATTGGCTCGATCCATTTCTTTTTGATGGATACGAAATTGAAAAAGATACCCAGAGGGAGAGGGGGAGGAGGTGTAACTTAACTCATGAGGTAACGTGGTAGTGGTAGAAGAACGAGAACAAAGAATTGAGCATACTTTCAAAGAGGATCCACGCAATTCGGAAAACCGATTTTTCAGGAACTTATGATAATGGTTTCTGTTATGCACTTACATAGTATATTTCGATACTAGTGCGAGAAAATGATTTTATCCTCATATTGACGTTTGCGTCTAAGCGAAGCGCACACCTTCTCGATTATGTATCGCACATTATTTTTTGACATGACGTATACAAAGCTTGATTTAGCGCATATATTTTTTTTCAAGCGTGCGCAAAGCAGGGGTTTTTGGCACGGGTGTAATTTGTGACAACTGTCACCTGTATAAAGTGCACCTGCTTTACGCACACGTATCGAATCCTATTTTTTTTTAAGTGAGTGAGCAAAGCTCAATTTTTTATATTAGTTTTCTTCTTGTAAAACATAGACCTCGGGCGCTTTTAGTAGGTGTGTGCAACTCAGCAAATGCTTTGTACATTCAGCAAATACTTTGCAAACTCCAACTTTGAGTGCACGAAATCCATGCTTTGCGCGAAGAAAACTAGCAAGAAAAGTCGTGCTTTGCGCACTTAGTTAAAAAAGATTATTTCTCTATTTTATTTTTGTTTTTTATACGAGTCGTTAGAGATATTGCACGGGGAAAAGTCGTGAGCAAAATTTGCTCAGACCTTAGGCAATTTTTGCCTAAAATCTTGAGCACAGGGGGTTGAGCAAAATTTACTCGATGGCTTGAGCAATATTTACCCAGCACCTTCAATACATTTTGCTAGACCGGTTGAGCAAGCCCAGTTATATAATTGTTTCTTAGTGTGCCAAGTAAAAATTACTTAATAGTTAAAGCAAAGTTAGTTACAATATTTCGTTAGTATTAATTTATAATAAATAAATACAGTGTCTCGTGTAATATAAAAATCTTTTTTGTCGAAAAATTTATTCGAGGATTTTCGATAGCTCCGATAGAGAATCAGATAGTTGTTAATCAATTTGACAATGCGAAATTATTGTTAATGCAAAATTAATAAACAAATTCACTTTCTCATGTAATATGAAGAGATTTTTGGCCGAAAAAATTACTCGGAGATTTTTGATGTCTCTAATTGAGAATGTGAAAATTGTTAATCAATTTGGCATTGCAAATTTATTGTTATTGCAAAATTAATAAACAAATTCAGTTTCTCATGTGATATCAAGAAATTTTTAGTCGAAAAAATTACTCGGGGGTTTTTTATGACTCTAATTGAGAATCTGAAAATAGTTAATCAATTTGACAATGCTAAAATATGTCATTGCAAAATTAATAAACATATTCAGTTTCTCATGAAATATGAAGATATTTTTAGCCGACAAAATTACTTCAAAAATACACTAACCAATATGGCGTGCTCGTCAGCAGTTCGCCAACGACGTTGACCAAAACTTACTGCAGTGTTTGGCCAACTATTATTTGTCAACGGTTGCTCGATTAGCGATCCTAAAGTTTTTTATTTTATTTTCAAATTAGAAATTTAATCTTTAAATGATATTCACTGAATTTATGGTTTAATTAAATAATAAAAATCATTATCTAACGATAAACTCACTTTTCAAAACCGCATTTTTTGAGGTTATAATTCCTTTTTCGCTTATATATCGAAAACTTCTCTAGCAAAAATGAAATGTTTTTTTGGCAGTCCTAGGAGGAATGGATTTTTCGATATTTATAAGTAAACTTCTTAAGAATCGCATTTTTGAGGTGCACTTTTACATTTATTTCTGAACGGTTAAAGCTAGAGCAACAAACAAAAATTTTGCGTTTCTGAAAGAAGAATTGATTTTTCCTTATCAAATGATAAACTTGCTTTTTTAAAATTATTTTTTCAGATTAAATTCCGTTTAAAAATTCCGTTTCGTTTATATCTTGAGAACTACTTTAGAAAAAAAGGTCCAATCTTTTTGTCATTCATAGGTGGAATCGATTTTTTCGATATTTATCAGTAAACTTATTGAGTAAATTGTAACTTAAAAGAATCGCATTTTTTGAGGTTAGAATTGGGTTTTCGCTTTTATTTTGGAATCGGTGGAAGTTAGTGCAAAACTACCAGAAAAATGTTTTCGTTTCTGAAAAGATGAATTGACTTTTTGTTATCTACCGATAGGTATATTTTTTGATGAGATAAAGGTGAGATAAAAGTGAAAAAGAAATTTATACCTCAAAAGAATAGTTTTACGAAATGTAGCTGCCGAAAGATAATGAAATGCCAATTCATCTTTTCAGAAACGCGAAAATTTCATCCGTTTTGCATTAGCTTCAACCAATTTCGAAATAAAAGTGAAATAGTCAACTCATAACTACGATACTTAAGAAGTTCTCTCAAAAATATCAAAAATTCGATTCCTCCTAGGAACTCCAAAAAATTTTTCGATAATGGAAAGTCAATACTCCTTTCAGAATCGCAAAATGTTTGTGTCCGTTGACAGCAGATTGCAAAATAAACGCAAAAAATTAATTGTAACCTCAAAAAATGCGTTTCTTTAGGAGTTCATCCATAAATATCGAGGAGTCGATTCCTCCTTGAAATACGAAAAAATTTTTCCGTTTTTACTAGAAGTGTTTTCGAGATATAAGCGAAAATTAATTCTAACCTCAAAAGTATAGTTTTAAAAATTAAGTTTACATATTTGGCATATCAATTTAGGAAATAAAGTTAGTAATTTTGCATATATAATGACTTTTTATTTGATCGCACAATATCCCTACAAGAAAATTTAACGATATTACAGCCAGATTGAAGCTAGATTTGCATGATATGCTTACGATCTGGCTGTATTTCTGGACAGAATCCCCGTGACCTAACGACGGTTTTAGAGTAGAATATGGGTGGATTCTACTTAATTTTTAAAATAATATAAAAATATATTTAATAATGGTTACTATATTTATTAATAAATATTGTATTGAAAAATACAAAAATAATAATTTAAAGCTATATTATGCCCATTTGGGGTTAATTAATCCGTTTAAAGACGTCCCATAAAGACATTTAAAAATCGACCTTCTGCTCGCGTACATAACCCATGTATCATAGAGGCTCGTTCTGTACACGCTCTTGAATGAGCAGTTAGACGTTAGACGTCACAAAACGAGGCGGCAGACGCACCGAAACAAAAGTAGAGCAACGCTCTCTTGTTTTGTGCGGCTGCATGTACATAGCCTTAACGGGTTTCTAGGCAGCTTGCGATTACATTCTGCCTAGAAATTAGCTGAACCGATCTGCCTAGAAGCTGGTGTACCAACCAACTCGACTCGTTAATTTTCTAGCAGGGATATTATAATACTTTATGTAGTTTGAGTAATTAGTAAGTTAGTGTTTTTTGACTTTCAAAAATTTCAGCATTAGTTGACGAACGACAGTTTGAAAAGCGTTCCAAAATAAGGGGGTTCGTTGGCGAAGGGTTGGTAAAACCATTGGCCAACCTTAGTGAAATTGGCCAACGGTTCAGGAATCATTGACGAACGTTTATATCAGACGACGCCAGTTATTTTGAAAAACTAATGTCTCTAATTAAACTTACTATAGAAAAAAGCTAAAAAACTAAGTATGAAAACATTGCTCTTCATAAAAAAAAAGAAAAGAAAATCGATGCATCTTAAAAACCGGTGTTATATTTCAGCCCCATACCACAAAAAAAAAACAATGAGAATGAATTACGAAATTTGAAAATCGGTTCATCTGTCCTTAAGATACAGAATGATGTATACATACACACGCACTTGAAAACACTTACTTTAAAGTATATGCAGGTGTTAAAAAAGATCGAAATCCCTAAATAACTCCTAAAGTATACATGATAAAGAAAAATGTTAAATAGAGCAGTTTAAGGATTGACGTTTAAATAAATTTAGATTGTATATCGATTTATCAATCAAATGCTGTTTTCAAGATAATTCCACCGGTATACCGCCAGTTGTAAACTCTTAAAACTAAACTTTTTAAAACTTATGTATAATATTGTAAATGATGTATATAAATGAATGCATTTTAATACTTGAACTTAAGCCTTAAAAAGTATACTGTTTAACCCATTAAATCCTGAGCGGAATCTAGACTAGATATAGCATCAAACTAACTATTGGATTGATGGCATAGTCGAAAACACAGAGTCATTATACTCTAACCTCTCATATGGGGATCATCTCGTTTATTTGCCGTAAAGTAGCGTTAGAAATTTTAATTTTTACTAAATAGGGATTATGCAGAAAAGAAAATGTGTTTAAAATTATTAAAATTCTTATAAAAGATGTTCTTTTATTTTCAATATCATTAAGCAAATTTTTCTCAGGCCGTTGAGTAATTTATGCTTGGCGAAAATATTCAGCAAATATTATCCAGTACACTGAGTAAAATTTGCTCAGCTATACTTAAGCAATTTTTATTCAGTCTTCGACTCACGAAAATTTACTCAACCTTTTAGGCAATTTTTGCTCACGATTTTTCCCCGTGTGCCTACTGTTTATGGTGATGTGCTATTATCTCAAGACTTACACCCGATTTGATAGATTTTCAATTACTGAACTTAATTACTGAAAGAAAACTACTCTCTCTGCAAACATTCCAGCAAGTTCTAGTCACCACTATTTTGAGCCGTCTGTATCTTCTTTGTTACAATTTAGTACAATATCTTCGCATGCGCAGATAGACGCCTTCCCCCGCCATTACTAGCCTCTGCACGTACTTCATCTGTATTTTGTATAACTTCAAGATGTAGACGTAAAAAATTTTTTGCTCCGAAGTAGATGATATGCCCTCTGATTTTAACTGACTAATCTCATTCTGAGAGAGAGAGAGAGAGAGAGAGAGAGAGCGCTTTGGGATATATATAAAGAAAGAGAGAGAGAGAGAGAATGAAGAAAAGAACTTCGAACTAGGCTTATAAAAGTACAGCTTGTATAGTGGGGTGAAATGAAGCAAGATAAATACTAGCCGGTTTCGATGTATAGGGTGGCTCGGAAAATTTGAACACAGAAATCTGCGGGAGAGCCCCCTCAACTGAAATGTAGAGAGAGAGAAAGAGAGCTGAGGAAAAGCGAGTGCTGAACTAGAAGCTATTCGATGGTTAGCAGGTGAAGGAAGTATAGCCTAAGAAATATATTGAATATATACAGTGGAAAAAAGCAACTATTAATAAGGATCCCTTCCTTTCACAACGTTCTTCGTTAGTGTAATGATCGGTATAACAGGCATTTTCCGTTTGGGATTTTTCTTTGTATTTTATTACTGTTCGTATGTTGTTTTTATGATTTTTTAGATTTAATTTAAAGCTTAAACATTAAGAAATATTATTTATGTATAATTATAATGGTAAATTATAATGGGAAATTTATAATGGTAAATTAAGGAAAAGGGTAGATAAACAAACAATGAATGGGAATGGAAAGAATGTATATTTCAGTTTACCTTATGTTAGAAGCTTGTCAGAAAGGATTAGAACGGTGTTTAGAAAACGTGATATTCAAGTTTTCTTTAGAAATGATAATAATTTGGGTAGGCTATTTAGTAATTGTAAAGACAAGGATGATAAATGTTTAAAATCAGGAGTAGTTTATAAAATTAATTGTAGGGATTGTAATGGATGTTACAT